>PVJC01044776.1:0-14010 GCA_004026665.1 Murina feae
ATCCTTAGCACTGCTGAGGAGGTGGGAGAGGCTCCCACCACCACTGCTATACTGGCAGCTATCATCCTGGCTTGTGGCTGAGAGAGCTCACCCTGTGGGAGCATACTGAACACAAGGGGGCAGCTCCTGCATTGAGCACCTGCCCCCTGGTGGTCAGAGTGTGTCATAGTGACCAGTCATTCCCAGTCGTTCTTCTGTTAGGGTCAATTTGCATATTACTCTTTTATTATATAGGATAGAGGCCTGGTGCATGGGTGGGGGCCAGCTGGTTTGTCCTGAAGGGTGTCCCGGATCAGGGTGGGGGTTGCGTTGGGGTGCCTGGCCAGTCTGGGTGAGGTGCTGAGGACCGTACTCAGACTGGCCACACCTTCTTCAGGATGGGGGTCCCAGCTGGAGTGCTTGGCCAGCCTGGGTGAGGGGCTGAGGGCTGTCTTCAGGCTGGCCACACCCCCTTCAAGGGAGGGGGGTCCTGCTGGGGTGCCTGGTCAGTTTGAGTAGCTGATGGCTGTTTGTAGGCTGGCCCAGCCCCTGAGTGGGGACCCTCACCCCATGAAGATGTAGCCAGCCTAGGTGAGGGGCTGATGGCTATTTGCAGGCTGGCCAAGGCCCCCCAGTGACCAAAGCTCCCAACGAGGCTGGCTGGAAGCAGGTATCTCGGATTTATTTACCTTCTATAATTGAATCTTTGTTGCCTTGAGTGGAGGCCACAGCTGGCCAGGGCAGGTGGGAAGCTTTGCTTTCTCCATTGCCTGGGCAACCTGCTTGCTCCAACTCCCTGGCTGCCGGCTGCCATCTTGGTTGGGTTAATTTGCATATAGTTGCTCTGATTGGCTGGTGGGCGTGGCTTAGGGTGTAGTGGAGTGACACCAATTTGCATATTTGTCTTTTATTAGTGTAGATACCATATTTTCCGGCATATAAGATGACTTTTTAACCCAGGAAAATCATTTCAAAAGTCAGGGGTTGTCAATGGAGCTGGACAGAAACCGCAAGTGTCTCCGGTCAGCTCCTCTTTGTGCTGCATACGGTCTCTGTCCAGACTTTTTAACCCAAGAAAATCTTCTCAAAAGTTGAGGGTTGTCTTATATGCCCAGTTGTCTTATACGCTGGAAAATACAGTGTGTGTGTGTGTGTGTGTATATATATATATATATATATACACACACACACACACACACACACATACTAGGGGCCCAGTGCACAAAAATTTGTGCACTCGGGGTTGGGGGTGTCCCTCAGCCTGGTCTGTGCCCTCTCACAATCTGGGACCCCTCTGGGGATGTACACCTGCTGGTGTGCCTGGCCAGCCTGGGTGAGAGGCCAATGTCTGTTTGCAGGCTAGCCAAGCTCCCCAGTGGGGACCCTCACCCTATGGGGGTGTGGCAAGCTTGGGTGAGGGGCTGAGGGTAGTTTTCAGGCTGGCCACAGCCCCTTCAGAGTTCAGGTCCCTACTGGAGTGCCTGGTCATCCTGGGTGAGGGGCTGAGGGCCGTTTTCAGGCTGCCCACAGCTCCCATTGACCCTTGGGGTCGTCCACCTGGGAAGCCATCGGGTGGCTAGGGCGCCCAATGGCTTCCCAGACCCCAGCCTCGGGCCGGCCGGATGGTCCAGCCCCCCAGCTTCTGCCTGGGAAGCGATCGGGTAGCCAGGGCCACACATGGGGAGGCCTGTGTGTGCCCCTGGCCACCCAATCGCTTCCAGGGATGGACCCTTGGGACTGGCCGGCTGGTCCCGCCCCCCGGCTTCTGCCTGGGAAGCAATGGGGAGGCCGGGGCACATGTGGGGAGGCCACACACGGGGAGGCCCGTGTGTGTGCCCCGCAATGATTGATTCCAGGCCACAGTCTCGGGGCTGCTCGCTCCTCCTGCCCTGCTCCTCCCGCCCACGGCTTCGGCCACTGGCCTGCTCACTCTTCCCATCCTGCACTACGGCTGGACCCCGGTGTGCGGCTTCTCCAGGGCTGGGGCCTCCGCCATCTTGGCTAGACTAATTTGCATACAGTCGCTCTGATTGGCTGGTGGGTGTGGCTTAGGCATCCCAAAGGGATGGTCAATTTTAATATTATGGTTTTATTAGATTAGATATACACACACACACATACATACATACACACATTTATTGGTTTCAGAGAGGAAGGGAGAAGGAGAGATAGAAAACTGTACAACCATTTTCTGTGCATGTGGTGGGAGCACCTGAAATCTACACTCAGATGTCCCGTACACAGCACAGCAGTATTAGCTCAGGTGCAGTGCATGGGACCTCCCTATGTCACCCTACGGAACTGCTACTTTGTCCTCTGGACCAACATCTCCATTTCCCACCTCCTTGCTCCTGGTAACCACTGTTCTCTTTGCTTATTATGCAGTCCACTTTTTTCGATTCCACATAGTGAGGCCATGTAGTATCTTTCTTTCTGTGTCTGTAAGCCAATATTCCCTAAAGTATAAGCCCTAGAACCAACTGCTTCAGAAACCGCCAGTTGTAAAATGCCATTTCCTGGGCCCTTGGCAACTCTAATACACAAGAATGAACTCCCTGTCCAGCCCCTGTCACCTCTGACTGTGGTTTCCAGTGGGAGGGAAGGAGTCCTACTTGTCTTGACACCATAGAGGTGGCTGGAGATGTCCTTGGGGAGCCAGTGCAATTCCTGTGCCCCCCTGCAGCCCCAGCCTCAGAGCCCTTCTGTGCCATACAGTCTGCACACCATCCCAGGGGAGCTGGAGGAGGATCCACGTTTCAACGCAATGCAAGCACTTCGCTGAGGAAAGCAAGGGGCCTTCTCTGGAGGACAAAACAGGCAAAATGGGGGTGGGAGAGAGCATCTCCACAGCTTTCTTCCCAGTAGTGTCAACTCTGCATTTTCATAGCACAGTACATATGTAGTTTTTGGCTATTACTAGTTTTTGCCATTTTTAAAATGAAAACTGGCTGAGGAGGGGAAGTTTTTTACTGGAGTTTGTGCACAGGCAGATCTTTCTGTCTTAGAAGTGCTAATTCTTGAAATTGACAAGAAGATCCTTTTTCAGTGATCAAGTTATAAATATTAGCTTGTCCATCCACGCCACTGGCTGAGGTATTGGGGGAAGGGGAGAGGGTGGCATAGAAGGGGTGAGAGGCCCTTGATGTTAGGGTGGAGAACTCTCAGAGCCTCTCTGTTTGTTTGTTTCAGTTTTGTTTTGTTTTTTTGAACTGTGAACTCTGAAACCATCCCTGGCAGGGTTCAGTCACTCTCTCTCAAGTTCAGCGAATTGCTTCATGAGTGGGATGATTTCGAAAGCCCTTGTCTCAGGAGAAGATTAAACGTTCATAGTTGATCAGGAGTTTACTTTAAAACACAAAGCAAAACAAAAATCATTTTTTAATCCTCCAGGATGAACTAATACCCGTAATTCTGTCCTGAATCATGAGACCCATCAGTTCTTGACATCATCTAAACCAGCAACTAGCACTCCTGTGTGAAATCTTTTCAGGCATGTGATAGGTTTCTGTGAAAACCTTAAAGGTAAACTTTATACCGCACTGCCAGTTTTTGTCTTAATACAAGTATACAGATTTAGCCTGGCCAGAGTGGCTCAGTTGGTTGAGTTGTCGTCCAGTTCAATTCCTGGTCCTGGAAGGTAACTGATAGATGTCTCTCCCCCCCACCCCCCCCCCGACACCCCTTCTTGTCTCTAAGCATGTCCTTGGGTGTGGATTTAAAAAAAAATCTGCAAAGATTTGCCAAAATAAAATTCCCCTTGTCATTCAAAAGAAAAGCCTATCCTCCTTCCTATATAATAAAAGGGTAATATGCAAATTGACCCTAACAGCAGAACCACTGGGAATGACTGGTCACTATGAAACACACTGACCACCAGGGGGCAGATGCTCAATGTGGGAGCTGCCCCTGATGGTCAGTGCACTCCCACAGGGGGATCTCTGCTCAGCCACAAACCAAGCTGATGGCTGCCAGTACAGTAGTGGTGGTGGGAGCCTCTCCTGCCTCCTCAGCAGTGCTAAGGATGTCCAACTCCAGCTTAGGCCTGCTCCCCGCTGGCAAGTGGACATCCCCCGAGGGCTCCCGGGCTGCCAGAGGGATGTCTGACTGCCAGCTTAGGCCAGATTGCCTGGGGAGCAGGCATAAGCCAGCAGATGGACATCCCCCAAGGAGTCCCAGAATGCAAGAGGAGGGTACAGGCCAGGCTGAGGGACACCCCCCAGGTGCACAAATTTTTGTGCACTGGGCCTCTAGTATATGTTTATAAAAAGATAAAATTAAAGGGTCATTGCCAGAGACTATTAAAGCTGAGCTACGATTTAAAAACCAGAGGAAGTCCCAGTTCTTCTCAGAGGCGCCAGTACTGTGTCCCTCCCACATCATCTCGGCCAGGTGCCTCCCGTTCTTTGTGCACTGGGGCTCTGTTCGTTTTCCCTCTCTCTAAACTGCTTTACTTCCTAATGACTCAGGACAGGGTGCTCGCCTCTCCAGCAGGGGCCCATAGTTCCTGTGACACTTTCTGATTATTCAGGTCAGACCTTGTCATTAGTTTGGTGTTGACCTAGCCATGTATGTGAAACCTTCCTGTCATTCTGTCCCTCTCTGAAGCCAGCAAGCACAGGAAAACTCAGTTCTGCTTGTGGTTTCCCGATAGCCCTGAACAGTTGTAATTTCCATGTACATCTGTGAGAGCGAGGCTGCCTCTTAAATCTCATTCTTTTCCCAGCAGCCTCTGCAGACTTGGTAGTGGTGTGGGTTTTGATTAAAGGATGCCCCTTTTGTGCGGAGGGTGGTCATTGCAGCCCTGTGCCGCCTTAGCACAGGCACGGGAGGAGGACTGAAGTCTAGGCACAAGCGCTGTCTAAAGATTCCTGGTGAACCAGAACAGCCCGACAAATATTTGGTGGATTTCACTGGGGAAGGGCCTTCCTCTTTAAAGACAGAAAAAGCAGTGTTAGCAAAGCAGTGGAATGGGTTTCCTTTCAGGCACCCCAGGTAGGCATCCCCTGCAGGTTGAGGTTACTGGCGTCGTGGGTGAGGAAAGGGAGGGGACGTTAGTGAGCCAGCCTGTTTGCCACGGCCAGGTTTTCCCTGATGCATCTGTACCACCTGTATCGCTGGCTAAGGGCTGCCAGAACCAAATGCCACACAACACTGGCGGCTTCAACAACAGAACTTGATAGTCTCAGCTCTGGGGGCAGGGAGTCCAGGATGTTGGCACTGTTGCTTCCTGCTGAGAGCTCTGAGGGAGAGTCTGTCCCATGCCTGTGGCCTTGCCTCGAGGGGTTTGCTAGCAGTCTCTGGCATCCCCAGACTTACAGAAGCTTCATCTCCATTTCCGCCTCACATAGCATTCTCCTTGTGTATATGTCTGTGTGGAAATTTCCCTTTGTTATAAGGACGCCCGTCAGCTTAGAGCCCGCCCTTCCTAAGTACACCTCGTGTTAACTACTTACATCGGCCACGACCCCATTCTCAAGGCCACATTCTGAAGTGTGTGTGTGTGTGTGTGTGTGTGTGTGTGTGTGTGTGTGTGGCGGGAGGGGGGGTGATGGAGGGAGGAGGCAAAGTCTTCAGCACAGGAATTTTAGGGGAGGACACCATTCAACCTATAGCACTGCCTGCCTGAATAAATTTGTCCTGGATTTTTCAGTTCTGGTAGCAAGTGAGTGTAAAGAGACTGCAGAGTACCTGACTGCAAACCATGGTCTGTGGAGTTCCGTCACTGAGGTGCCGCGCAGGGGGTAATAGAGCTGTGGTTGGGAGTTCTTTGTTCATTTTCTGCTAAGCCCTGAGTGAGTTCATTTGCTTACACAGCAAAGGGCTGTATTTCTAATAGGCTACTCTGAGTTCAGACTTTGATTTTCTGAGAAAGCTGAAAGAAGGACAAGTAGGCTAAGAATAACAAAGCTTCTGGAAGCTGGGAAGACCTCATTCAATTCAAAGTCCTGATGTTTACAGGGGAGGAAATGGGCTCGGGAAGGTTAAATTGCTTCCCCAGTCACAGCACACTCATCTGATGATGCCTAGTCAGTGCCAGAATCAGCTGCCCTGCCCCTCGTTCCAGCTCATTCTTCTGCACGCCAAGCTGTTCCTTCCCGTCATGGAGGCCACGGGGCTCCTAGCTAGAGTACAATTAAGGGTTTGCAGTGCAGGCCCTTACCTGGGGATCTCTGTGGACGGCTCACTTTACAATGCTGTATCCCCACAGGCCTTGACTCTGAGACCTACTTAAGTATATTCTCTCTCAACTCCATGGGTAAGAGCTCAGGGAAGAAAACCAACTCTGATGGTAGGTTCTGCCAGATATGAACAAGAAAGCAAGTTTTCTAAGAGAGCAGGGCCATTCACTGTTGTGAAGTCCAGTAGAAATTCCTTTGATTGTCAAGGTTTTTAATTTATTTTTCCCCCCGCTGGGTGGATTTTTCTTGCATCTTTGTATTTTGTAATAATGTTATAGGTAGCTATTTGGCTTATTTTTAACATTTATTATCCATCTCCCTGATACTGTTGAAAGCTCCTAAAGTTAGTGCCCCAGCCATGTCTGAACTGTTTGCCACTTGTTTTGGGTTTTGTTTTTTTTTTTAGCACAGTACCTAGGACAAAGGAGGCAGGCACTCTGTATATGTTTGAATAGATGATTGAACGTTTTGCGGGTAGAAAAGCAGGTACTGTTTTTGATGCTGACAGTTCATTATTGAAATATTTACCTACAGGGAAATGCACAGATCTTAAATGTCTAGTTCCATGAATGATGACAAATGTGTAGACTCCAGTTACCATCACCCAGATCAAAATAAAGAACAACCCCCTTACACCAGAAAATCCCTTCCTGCCCCTTCCTAGTCATGATGCCTTTGGTCATGGACACATTCTCCTTTGGTTTCTTCTAGAAACTTATTGTTATAGCTTTCATATTTTGTCTAAGATTCATCTCAAAATAATTTTTTTGTATGAGGTGTATCCAAGTTTGTTACTATTCATTAATATTTATTTCTGCTCCTATGTCAGATAAATGTTTTTATCTACTTAATATAAAAAATATCTTTAACCTGAACCAGTTTAGCTCAGTGAGTACAGCATCTGCCTGTGGACTGAAGGGTCCCAGGTTCAATTCCAGTCAAGGGTACATGCCTGAGTGTCAGGCTCAATCCCCAGTGGGGGGCATGCAGAAGGCAGGCCATCAATGATTCTCTATCATACTCTCCCTTCCTCTCTGAAATCAATAAAAGTATATTTTAAAAATATTTTAAATACACTTCATATGAAATATATTAGTTTCACATGTATATTATATTAAATTGTTCACTCCAAGAAGTCTAGTACCCATCTGACACCATAGTTATTACAATATTATTGACTATAATCCCTATGCTGTACTTTTCATCTCCATATAACTGGCAATTTATACTTCTTAATTCCTTCATCTCTCTCATCCAAACCCTAATCCTCTTCATTAGGCAATCATTTGTTTGCTCTGTATCTCCGAGTTTGTGTCTGTTTTTGTTCATTTATTTTGTTTTTCAGATTCCTCATACAAATGAAATCATATGGTATTTGTCTTTCTCTTTCTGACTTACTTCACTTGGCACAACATCCTCTAGGTACATCTATTCTTGTTGTTGCAAAAGACAAGATTCCATTTTTTTCGGCCAAGTAATATTCCATTGTACGTAGGAACCACCTCTTATTTATTCATTTATCTATTGATGGACACTTAAGTTGCTTCTATATCTCAGCTATTGTAAATCTTCAGTGAATATAGGGGTGCATGAATCTTTATTAGTATTTTAGATTTTTTTCAGATAAATACCCAGCAGTGGAATTGCTGGGTCACATGGTAATTTTATTTTTAAATTTTTGAAGGACCTCCATACTGTTTTCCATAGTGACTGCATCCATTTAGTCCCACCAGTAGTACACGAGGGTTTCCTTTTCTTCACATCCTTGACAACCTTTGTTATTTGTTGATTGTTGTTGATAGCCATTCTAATAGATGTGAGGTGATATCTCATTGTGGTTTTAATTTGCATTTCCCTAATGGTTAATGACACTATGCATCTTTTCATATGTCTATTTGCCATCTTGGGAGAAATGTCTATTTAGGTTCTTTGCCCATTTTTTAATTGGATAGTTTTATTTGGAGTTACTATATTCTTTATATATTGTGGCTATTAACCCCTTTTCAGATGTATCATTGGCAAATATCTTCGTCATTTAAATACAATGTGCTTTTGTATGGGCCTCTTTGGGTTCATCATGTTTGAGATTGTCTGTGCTTCCTGGACTTGTATGTCTGTTTCCTTTGCCAGGCATTATTTCTTCGAATAGATTTTTAATCCCTTGCTATCTCTTTTTTCCTTCTGGTATCCCTATGATGTGAATGTTAGTATGCTTGGTATTGTCCCAGAGGTCCCTTAAACTAGAGGCCTGGTGCATGAAAATTCATGCATTGTGGGGCGGGGGTCCTCAGCCCACTCTGCCCCCTCTCACAGTCTAGGTGCCCTCAGGGGCAAGAGGTGACCTGGCAATCAGGAAAAGGCAACACCGCCATTACACATCTGCTGGCAGCGCAAGCCTTGGCTGGCCCTGGGAGGCTTGGGGACTGAGAGGACTGGGGGATTCCAGAGGCAGGCGTGCGGTGGAGCTGAGGGGGCTGGGTGCTGCAGTCTTTGAGGGCATGGCAGGCATTTGGCATATTCTCCTTTTATTAGCTGTGGGCACTGCCATCTTTACAACAGCATGAGGGTCAATTAGCATATTCCCTCTTTATTAGATAGGATTCTTTTTTTCTGTTTTAAAAATCATTTATTTTTCAATTACAATTGACATACAATATTAGTTTCAGGTGTACAACCCAGTGATTAGACATTATATAATTTACTAAATTATCATCCCACTAAATCTCCTACCCGTCCAACACCATACATAGTTATTTAAATATTATTGGCTATATTCCCTTTTGTTGTATTTTACATCCCATGACTATTCTGTAACAACCAGTTAGTGCTTCATCTCTCCACCTTTTTCATCCATCTCCCCAACCCCCCTCCCATCTGTCAAAATATTCTGGGTTTTTTTTTGGGTTTTTTTTGAAATGTGTTTTTTTGTTGTTTTTTTGTTTTGTTTTGTTTTGTTTTTACATTTTTTAAAATTACATAAAGCTTTACAAAGATTAGTACACATATCTCTTTTTCCCCCTGCCCTTCCCCCAGCCTCCCCTACCCCCCAACCACAGAGAGAAAAAACAAAGAGCCATCATCTTTCTGATGACAGCAAATACTTTGGCCTTGAAATTATATTTTTCTCATCACCCTAAAGCATTTGGTAACTAATTTTATTTTTTTAAATTTAATTTTAAGTATTACAAATAGTAGTACATGTCTCCTTTTTTTTCCCCCATTGACCTTCCCACAGCCTCCCCAACGCCCCCAGCGTCTTGTGTCCATTGATTATGTTTATACGCATGCATACCAGTGTTATCTTTAATGATTAAATGAAATAATGTCATACAGTCATCACAGTTGATGATGACTACTAGCTTTAAATGTTTGGGTGGGTGTTGAAAAATACACCTTATAAAGATATATGATAAAAAGCGTCCCTGAACCTGGATGAGGATTCTCCCTCCAGCCACCACCCACATACATACACACTCTCCTTAATGGGAGGACTCTCCCCATGTTTCTGTGTTTAGTTCTAAGCTTGCTGGTAGTGGGATCTCAGTTGCTTCCTGCCCCAGAACTAAACAGAACAAAGGCTTACAGAGAAGCAGAAAGTCTGAGGCAGGGAGTGTCCTGGACTAAGAGCAGAGATCTAGATACAAGCCTTGCTTCACCGGTTATTAGTGGTAACACTGAGCAGGTCATGAAAGTGAGCTCCTGGTTCCTCGTGTGGAAAGAAGAACGAGTGTCCCTCTCTGCCCACTGCTACAGAGAAGCCAAAAGTCTGAGGCAGCAGGTTTCTCAGAGAGAGAGATTTTCTCTCAGGCCACCTGTAAGAGGAGACGAGGCTCAAAGTAGTTTTCCTAGAACAAAGGCTTGAGATCAATTTTAAGAGGTGAGGGTAAAGAGAAGTTGTACATAATGATTAATTCTAATCCAAGGGTCTGATTGGGTAGTCTGAGAGCGAAGCCGCGTAAGGTTAGGGAAGTGGGAGGGGCAAGTGAGAACAAAGACATTCTAGTCTGATTATCAGTCCTGTGTGTGTCCAGATGTGGTCCCTGCACCGGGTCTTCTTTCTTGAAAGACCCCTCCCTCCTTAAGGGGCTCCCGGTGGTAAAAGTAGCATCTATGCTACCGCAGGTCCATCAGTTTTGGTTCCACAGTGTTCCTGAGGTCAGATTAGGGTTACGTAGCTGCTACCCGTGCCTTTGCAAGTCTCTGGAGCACCGTGAGGAAGGCTGTTGTTTGTCCGGAAAGGCCCTTAAAACTAGAAGCCATACTATTGGGGTCTGGTTTCACTAATAGACCTGGCAGCACACTGTTAAATCCAAGACAAACCCAGGTGACAGCCATCAGTCCACACCAGAGCAAGCCTGTGCTCCACTTGCCTTTGTTTGAAACAGAAGGGCCCCTTGTCTAAAATTAGCAAAAGCGGGAGAGCGTGGAAGAGCAGCAGCTGTGTTCACGGCTGGAAAGAAAGAAACAGCCTCCCGAAGCCTCCTGTTTGGCATGATGGGTTAGGAAAGTGGGCGGTAAAGCAGTCTGGACACAGTGACTATGGCCAAGGGCTTCCCACACCTCTAGGTCTGCACTGGGGAGTCTTGGAGACTTCCATGTACACTCAGCAAGGAGTTCGGCATGAAGGAGATGGATGCTCTGTGGTGGCGGGGGCATGAGATGTGCTACACACAGGAACCCCAGGCTCAGCATTCCACAGCCTAGAGCAGCCGCCACCCCACAAGCCAGAGGGCATTTCCGCAAGGAGCACACGGTGTTGGGTTGACCGTCACTTCTGAAATGCCCGAGTCGTGTTGGAATACGCTCTCCCTTAAGCGGGAGGTGGCTCTAGGAATGAACAGGTGTGTACAGTATTTCACTGCGATCAGATTGTATTTGGGGGTTTTCTCTGCAGGTAGAGTCTTCCTGTCCACATTTGTTATCAGTTAATGTTCTGGTGGCTAAACTGAGAAGAGCAGAAATGGAATTCTTTCCAAACTCATGATAAATCTGTCTATGCAAGCAGACCTCATCAAAGCTCCCTCTGTCTCATACCCCCAAAAAAGGGGCAGAGCCCCAGAGATAAAAGTCACAGTGATAACTTCTGTTGTTTATACAGAACAGCATTACCCTCTGTTGGCCTTCCTTTCATTTGCCATATCTGGCTTGGTCCTCTTGTTGGCCCTGTGAGGTGGGTGGGGCAGGGACAGTCATTTTTATTTACACACTAGTGGTCGGGTGCACAGATCCGTGCACATTGAAAGGAAATTAATTAGAAATATTTTAATATTGCTATTGGCCCTTTCTCTATAATAGAAGTGTCAACCAAATTCGCGATCAACAATGACAGATCAAAACACACACAATGCAATTGGTGCCAGCAAGAGCTTTATATGTATCGCACATGCGCAAGTCAACTTAGCCTTTTATCCAGTACTAGAGCCCAGCACACAACATTTGTGCCCTCAGGGTGGTGGGTGGGAGGGGTTCCTCAGCCCAGCCTACACCCTTTCGCAGTCTGAACGTCAGACATCCTTAGTGCTGCCGCAGTGGTGGGCCGCTGTGCTCGCCAGCCACCAGCCAGCTTGTGGCTGAGCAGTGCTCCCCCTGTGGGAGCGCACTGACCACCAGGGGGCAGCTCCAGTGTCAAGCATCTGCCCCGTGGTGGTCAGTGTGTGTAATAGTGACTGGTGGTTCTACCATTCGGTCAATTCGCGTATTACCCTTTTATTATATAGGATAATAAAACCCTAATATGTGAACCAACCAAATGGCGGAACAACTGGCAGAACAACAGGTCGCTATGACACACACTGATCACCAGGAGGCAGACGCTCAACACAGGAGCTCCCACAGGGGGAGCACTGCTCAGCCAGAAGCCAGGCTCATGGCTGGCAAGCACAGTGGCAGAAGCCTCTCCCGCCTCCACTGTAGGCAGATGGTAGGAAGCGAGAGGTCCGGGACTCCAAGAGAGCGCAGGCCGGGCTGAGGGACCTCCTCCCCAAGTGCATGAATTTTGTGTACTGAGCCTCTAGTATACTAGTATATAGAATAAACTTGCTTAATTAGACCTGCTTTCTGATTTAGCTAAACTTTTTCCAGCCCAGTGAAGCACCCCAACTTCTCTTTCAGGTCATTGTCAGCAACACAGCAGTACATATCAACATGAAACAGATCATTATTGTAGATCACGCAGGGAGAACAAAGGTTAAAATATTTAACTGCAGCAATGTTTGACTATATTCTACACAGTGAGAAAACCTGAAGTCATTTTCAAGGTCCACCATTCTTTTCAGTCAGGTCAACTTCCTAATGAATTCTCCATTTTCCAGTTAATGAAAAGAAAATAGGATTCCACCAAGTCTTCTATGTACCTACTCCAAAACTTCTGTGAGGATCAAATGAGATGAGGCATGGGAAAATGCTTCACAAACATTTGATTAAAGTGTAAAATATTTGCACCTAGCTATAAACCAAGTTGTGTTCCTGGGCTGAAGAAACTGCAAGGAGGCTAGTCATGGCCAGGGAGAGGAAGCTGGGCATTGCTATGTGACATCATTACCCGGAGCCCACAGCCACCATTTCCAGGTTGGGCTGTGGGTGGCGTTTTTTTCCATGGCAGCGTCAGCTGTGATTTGGTGGGGTGTCGCTGGAGTGGTGGCGGGGCCTGTGTCCCACTTGGGGGAAACTGAGTGTTGCTTTGTCAGCACCAGGTCCGCACTGCACTTTCTTTGTAAATGGCAGCTCCTGCATTGAGCATCTGCCCCCTAGTGGTCATTGTGCGTCATAGCAACCGGTCGGACGGGTGGAGGGACACTTTAGCATATTAGCCTTTCATGACTGGACCAGTGTTACAACTAATACCCAGAGGAGCAGGACTTGTATCAACGCCTCTGCTCTTAGTCCAGACATTCTCTGAATTTAAGCAAAAAAAGAGAGAGATTCCACTTAACCTTGATACAATAACATTTTACTTTACACCCAGAGAAGGAAATGTAACCCTAACTAACTGCTTGCCAGGCATTAAACAGTATTTTACATAGTCATAATAAACTATACCAATTTTCTAATTTTAGAGCCAAGCCATGGACAAAGCAGAAAAATTTTGGTTATAACTTCAAAATACCATATAAATCGTAATAGCCATGACAAAGTAGAGATAAAAAATATTTTAAGTGTATCTAATACAAAGTAAAAGAGCAATGCAGGGGCAAAGAAAGGATATAATGTGTGGTTAATGGAATGAAAAGGTTATTTAGTATATTATTCATAGAACAAAATAACATATAAATAGCAAATGTCAGGAGGAAGTGCAGAGTAGGAGGGTCAGTGTCCTTGAGATGGAATCAATAGATGCAGCCTTAGGCTGCGATTCATCAAAAGATAAGAAGGGAAGATACAGAGGAGGCGGATGTTACACTCACCTCCTCCCTGGACAAACTGGAATTGCAACTGAAATATAGATAGAATAGTCAACCTGAATAACTGACTGAAGAATAGCTGATCCGAAGTCTTATAGCCAAGTGTTTACTGAAGAAGCTACATTGAGATTGGTAGGAAGGATGGAGAGGAGAAAAGGGCTGGCCCTGCTTACACAGGTGGCGGCTGAGGTTCCAGTGGGATATCTCAGCTGCGAAAGTTCCCCCCAAGAAGAGTGAGGTCTCAACCCCAAACTGGACTCCGCAGCCCAGAGCCAGGAAGAGATGCCCACCTAACATCTGGCTGTGAGAATCAGTGGGAATTACCTGCCAGAGAGAGACAGGAGACCTCTAGAGACACAGGCACCCTCTTAAAGGCCTGATGCACAGAATCTCATTTGCAGCCACCCACCTGCCCTCCCCTGGGAGTCCAGGGTGAAACAAATTAGAGTTGT
>PVJC01044778.1:0-13971 GCA_004026665.1 Murina feae
CGAGCCTCTGATGGGGCTGGGGGCAGGTCCCCAGTGATGACACACACACACACACACACACACACAGAAGGCACCTGGCAGACTGGGGCCATCATAGGACATCCACTGAGGGGTCCCAGACTGTGAGAGGGCACAGGTCGGGCTGAGGGACTCCCTCCACGCCGAGTGCACAAATTTTTGTGCACCGGGCCCCTAGTAAGAATATAAGAACAAAAAATGTTTAAGTCCCAATATCAATGTCCAAACAGTCCTGAGTCCAAGTTTCAATGTCCAATAGTTCTGAATGGTGAACCAATGGTGGCCATGCAGGTCTGATCGTCTCTGGTTTGGTCCTGGGCAACCTGCAGCGACGCACAGCTGCTGAATGCTAGCATGTCAAAGCATAGTCAGGTGTCTTTCATCCCTCGATTTTTTCCCCTCTTTTCTTCATGGCTGGAGCATTCCTGATAATTCCTCTCTGTCCTGGAATCCACATGTTCTTAGAGTTGTTTTCTGAAAATATACAAACTTATTCTCAACCAAAAGTTAATAAAGGGATCTTTTCTATAAATTTTATTTGGGATTCTTTTTAATTTTTGTCCAAATGATTATCCTTTGGCTTATTTTGACACCATGTATGTTTTTCATAGGTGTCTTGCTGTTAGAAAATTGATGCTAAGTATTTAGTTACAGGATATTTTTCCTTACATGGTATTTTCCCACTTTTAGGAACAGCTTTATTGTACAATTAAATTTTCTTGAATTTTTACTTATTTCAATTAACAGCAATCTTAGTTTACACTTTAAATTTTAATGGAAAGGATTATTTTGCATCCTTGAGAAGGCTCTGTGCATTTCTGGTTTTAGGCTTGATTTAGATAGGGCAGCTGCTATCAGCCAAGTCTCTGTTATCTGAGTCCCGATCTGTGCTGGGCCAAGTTCCTGTATGTTACCTGGGTCCCAATCTGAGCTGGGCATGGGAAGCGGGAAGCAGCCCTGGGGGTAGGAGACCTCCCTCAGAAAGGGCGAGTGTTCAAGCCCATGCATTGTTCGGGGGGGGGGTGAGGATCTGTGCCCCACCTCTGTTGACCCCCAAGTTCTTGCCCGATGGCTCCTATGCTACTGTGCCTGTCTTAGGTTGTTCCTTCCCTGAAGAAGCTTACCCGTCTCTGGCTAACCGTCTTCTGGCTAACCAGCCATCCTTTGGGGCCAAGCAGGGTGATGTTAGGTTCAGTTTTGTCTCCTTGGTAGCCTATGCTCCTGTGGCCTCCACGCCCAGCAACTGCCTTGGGATCCCCTCGCCTGCTGGCGGGGCCCTGGCATTGATCACATATCTTGGGAAACCCAGGTTTCTTCTTCAGGGAGGGCTCAGATCACACCATCGGGTGAGAGACAGATTCATGGCTCCAGCCACCATGAGGCTTCAACCTCAGTATGAACAGAGAGTTCAGGCAACAGCTGTGGATAATTGGATTGTGAGAAGAGGGACTCTCCTGGCAAAAGGGGCAAGAGAGGCTAACATAGAATGCTTGAGTGCCTTCTCAGGGGGCCTTCCACAGAGTGGAAGGGATTACATTCTTTCATGTCCTTATTAAATTGCTGCCAATCATTCAAAGAATTAGTTTGTAAGTTTGTTTGGAATAAATGTACAATATGCTTTTGTAAAATATCAAAAATTATTAATGACATTGCAGAAAAATATCATGTAAGGATATGTTTTGCTCCAGGCCATGGTAATTCAATTTTAAACTGACTATCAATTTCTTTTTGTATTTATAACACCTTTTATTTCCACCTATTACTGCAGCAGCAAGTAAATTTGCTTGGAAAGTGTCTGATCCCACATTCTGACATGCTTGAATCATGTCTGTAATGGTACTATTTTTTCTCAGAGGCATAGGCATTTCTTACAATCAGCACTGGCATTTTCATAAGCTAATTGCTGAATTAAAATGTCTCTGGCTGCTTCATGTTGAATTTTTCATCTCACTGCTCGAGTGAGACGAGCCACAAAATTAGAGAATGACTCTGTAGGTCCTTGCATGCATTTAGTAAAAGCTCTCTGAGGATCCCCTTTTGTTGGTAAAGTCTACCAAGCTTTCCTTCCACAAAGTCTAATTTGCTCATATGCCTGTTGCACATGACATAGCTGGTTTTGTATATCCATATGCTGTTCTAATCCTGCTAGCATTTCGTAAGTTATCTGAGCATTTGGCCCTCCATTTGCACGGGCTTGCTCTTGACATATATCCAAAAATTCTCCCTTCCATAGTAAATAATCTCTTCCATCCAGAGTTGCATGACCCAGAGAATACCAATCAGAAGGAGCTAAGAATGCTTCAGACATATTAGTCATAATTTCTCCTGAAAAAGGAGCCATTGGACCATTTTGCACAATGCTTTCTCGCAAAGCTTTTATAATTTTAAAATCAATTTTTTCATGTCTCATTAGCTGACTTGGCAGCTGTGGATCAGCTACTTCTATAACAGGAAAGGCAAGCCTTTCTTCCACCGACATGTCCTTCATTCCTTTTCTGATGGCTCTCTGTATAGATGATGCTATTGGTGGCCCTATTGGCAGTGAATTAAATGTTTCAGGATTAGGACATATAGGTGGGGGAGGGGCCCATAAAGGCCATTCCTCTAATTTTTCTTTATGCTCTTCTCTGGGAGGAGCAGAGGGAACCATGTGAGAAAGCTCCTCATCATCCTCTGTAAAAAGTTGTAGCAAATGTAATATTCTGTTCCCCATGGAAATTTTTAAATGTTAACCAACTTTCTAACAAACACTTTAGGATCTAATGTACCTTTCTTTCTTCAAGGGTTAATCAAACAAAAACTATAAAAGAATACCTTTTGAAACTTATAATTCCTTTAGCATACAAACCAAAATTCTAATTCTTCCCCAATTAGCCTGGTTGACAAAGACGTTCCCACCCTATTACAGATCTGGATTCTGTAGCTGGCCTTGGGCTTTCGCATGCAGTGAAATTCCCTCACCTTCTTTTGGTGAATTTTCCACACCTTCTGTCGGTGTATTTTCCCTTCGCTCTAGACGAAAAATATCTGCTCCTTCCAGAAGCCTGAGTTAGGTGCCAGATGTGGGAGCCCCTTACATGTCCAGCGTGGTTCAGGGTTCCTGTTCAGGGTTCAAGTCTGAAGGAGGCTGCACACAAAATGAAGAGCGATAGACTAGAAGAGAATCAATTTGGAAACTGGGGGAGCAGGCATGGAGCCTTCCTCTAGCAGGATAGACTGCCCACTGGTGCATGGGTCTCACCAGCCTTTTATTGAATCTCTGAGAAAATAACCATATCCTTAGGCAGGAAATTCAGATAATAAACAGGCAGCAAGGATTTACATGTAAGTAACAAGTATGGGTTTGCTTTAACTAACAATGTTTCAACTTAATGGGTGCATAGCTCTGACCTTTCAGAGCAACCAAGGTTGGTGAAAACAATCAGTTTCTAGCCGTTATCTTTTAATATTTTTAAATTAAACTTATTGGGGAAACAAGGAGTTTAATGAGTACAGAGTTTCTTTTGAAGAATGAGGTAAACGTTCTGGTAATGGATAGTTGTAATGATTGCACAACATTGTGAATGTAACTTAATGTCACTGAATTGTACATGTAAAATAAAAATGACTGAAATTATTGTCCTGGCTGGTATTGTTAAGTGGTTAGAGCATTAGCCTGCACACTAAAGGCTTGCAGATTCAATGACTGGTTTAGAGCGTGTACTTGGGTTACAGGATCAATCCTTGCCCCTAGTTGAGGAGCATGAAGTAGGCAACTAATCAATGTATCTCACATCAATGTTTCTCTCTCACTTTCCCCCCTTTCCCTTCCTTCTACTCTCTCTCTAAAAAAAAAAAAAATGGAAACATATACTCAGCTAAGGATTAACAAAAAAATAACTAAGATTATAAATGTTATGATGTACATTTGCCAATATAAAAGAAATCTTGATAGTATGGTTAAGAATAACTGAACATATGCCATATAATATATTAAGAACCATAATAAATTACCTCTACTTTCTTCCTCAGAAAAATCTTACCTGTATTGAAACACATGATAAATAACTGGAAAATTATAATCTGAGAGAAAAATATATGTACTGTTTATTATTTACAAATAATCGTTATTCATAAAAATAAAACATGAATGTCCAATAAACATATTGAGGAAATGTATATTAAAATGGCCATGAAATACCCATAACATTGGCAAAAATTAGAAGTCTGACAATAACAAGTGATTGGAAAAATATGAGGCAACAAGAACTCTTATGTACTAACTATAGAAGTATAATATAATGTAAATATTATTTGGCAAATGCAACAATGAGGGGATGGAGATAATGAGGGACTTCAATTGTATAAATGATGATTTATTAAGTTGATGAGTCTAAACAAGATTGATAATTTTATTACCTATGGGTTTTGTATGCCTGAAGTATTTTATTATTTGAATAAATAAAAATTAACTTATTTAAAAGGTAGTATGTGAAAATTTGGGTTTCAGTAATATCATGTCCTCTAATGTGACTGAGATTCAGATATGCAAATATAACTCCTCTTAGGGGAAAGAGGATATATTATTGTATCTCCCACAGCCATAACAGCAAATTCAGTTTTTTAAAAATATATTTCTTTATTGATTTCAGAGAGGAAGAGAGAAGGAGAGAGAGATAGAAACATCAATGATGAGAGGGAATTATTGATTGGCTGCCTCCTGCATGCATGCCCCTTACTGGGGATCAAGCCCGCAACCCAGGCTGTGCCCTTGGCCGGAATCAAACTTGGGACCCTTCAGTCTGCAGGCTGACTCTCTATCCACTGAGCCAAGCCAGCTAGGGCCAAATTCAATTTTTAGAAGTAAAACCAGAACCAGTTTTTGGATCCTGGAAGTGTCTCTAGTAAGTTTTCATAACATTTATTTTTTTTGCTATTTGCTTGACTGATTTATATCTAGCACTTGTACCATTAAGAATGTGACAAACTTGATGGTAAGTATCTTGCATGAACCCTATTTGAGGAAATCAAGAAATATGCCATTTACTTTAGAGCTCTAAATTCCTGGGATGTATAGGCATTTGCTGTTTCTCCAGGCCCTAAAGTTTTAATCACTTTTAATCACCTGCTACATCCAAATTCAAATATTTTAGCCAAATAACTTTGTTGTGTTTTAAAAACTGCTAAGAAAATAGTTATTATCCTTGTATGACTTCAAGCTCTCCAGAGTTGTGAACTTTAATTTCTTGCTAGTTTTCCTGGTCCTTGACCTTTTAAACTCATCTGTAAACCACTAATATGCCAACTTTAGCAATAAGAGATAATGTTTCATGGCTCATTCTGTCCTTCAAGACTACTATTCAGACTATTAATAAGATTTGAAATTTCCTCTTTTTATAATTAATATCTTAGTAAATAAAAATGTAGGCTCTCATTTTTTTTTTTACTTTTAAAAGAACACTTAATGTGAGATATATTCACTTAACACATTTGTAAGTACAAATACAGTATTATTAACTACTAGTGGCTCAGCACAAAATTTGTGCACATTAAAAGGGGATTAATTAGAGGAAATATTTTAATATTGCTATTTGCCCTTTCTTTATAATAGAAGTGTCAGAGATTAAAGAAAATTAGTAAAATGTTTATGAAAATCTTCCTCCTATCAGAGTCTGAGGTGCACCATGGAACCCAGAGTCAAGTCTTCAACCACCCACGTGTACCTCAAAATCACTCAAGACTCAAACCTGGATGAGCCCCCTTCATTGGGCTAGATCCACAGCTTCAGGTCCCCTGGCCTGGGGCCAGGTTTGGGGGCATGGCCTGAGGTCCCCCTGGCCTGGCACCAGGGGAGAGGGTGCAGCCTGAGTTCCTCTGGCCTGGTGCCAGGGCGGGGGGAGCAGCCTGAGGTCTCCTGTCAAGCCCTGTGTGTGGAAGGCACGACCTGAGGTCCCCTGTCAAGCCGCATGCAGCAGGTGGGTGGGTGCGCAGCCTCAGGTCCCTGCTGATTGCTCCTTAAGGCTCAGGTCCCTGCTGATTGCTCCTTAAGGCTTGTGATCAGCTGTGGGTGCAAACTGACCAAGAGTGATGGTCAATTTTCACATTCCCTCTTTATTATATAGGATAGGCACAATGCTATACAACCAATCTCTAGAACTTATTCAACTTGCATAACTGAATCTTTATACTCATTGAAGTATAAGACCCCATTTTCCCCTCCCCTAACAACCACCATTCCACTGCATGTTTCTATTAACTTGACAATTTTAAATGGCTCATGTAATGGAATCACTCATTATTTATCCTATTGACTACCTTAGTTCATTTAGCATAATGTCTCCCATGTTGATCCATGTTGTCACATGTCAGGATTTCCTACATTGTTGTTGTTGTTGTTGTTAATCCTCACCCAAGGATATTTTTCCATTTATTTTTAGAGAGAGTGGAAAGGAGAGGGAAAGACAGAGAGAAAGAGAAACATCAATGTGAGAGAGACACATCAATTGGTTGCCACCAGCATGTGCGCCCACCAGGGTCAGAAATCGAACCTGCAACCAAGGTAGGTGTCTTTGACTGGAATTGAACCCAGGAACCCTTCATTCTGAAGGCTGACACCCTATTCACTGAGCCAAATTGGCCAGGGCAGAATTTCCTACTTTTTAATAATATTATATACCACATTTTCTTTATCCATTCATCCTTCGATGGACATTTAGGTTGTTTCCATATATTGGCCATTGTAAATAATGCTGCAATGAACATTTGAGTGCAAATATCTCTTCAAGATCATGATTTCAAACTTTTAACTTTTTTCTTAAAGTTGTTAATGTTGACATTAGTGAGGGAGTTCTCTCTAACCCCCTTTTGCCCACCTCCCTCCACCCTCACCTTACCCTTCCTTGACCTTTCTCAAACTAATTGTCTGTATCCATGGGATATGCTTATATGTTCTTTAGCTAATCTCTTTACCATATCCAGAAGTGGGATTGCTAGATCATATGTTGGGAAAACTTAATATCCACATGTAAAATAATGAAATTGAACCCTTATATTATGCCATAAACAAAAATCAACTCAATCTTAATAAAATATTTAAACTTAAACATGATATTGTAAAACTCCTAGGATAAAATATGGAGAAAATTGTTCATGTCATAGGTCTAAGGCAATGATTTCTTGTATGTGACAGTGAAAGCACAAATGACAAAAGCAAAAATAAGTGGGTCAAAACTAATCTAAAAATCTTATGCACAGATAAGTAAATAATCAGCAGAGTGAATAGGGATCTCATGGAATGGAGCCAAACATTTTTATACCATATATCTGATGAGGTTAATATCTATCCTATCTAATAAAAGAATAATATGCAAATTAACCATCACTCTGGGACAAAGGTGGTGGCGCCCATAACAATGACATCACCCTGGCAACATGAGCTGAGCAGCCATTACCTCAGCAGGTCACACTGCCCTGGAGCAGGCAAGCACCATCAGCAGGCAGGCCACAGCAGGGCCTGCTGGCTGTCATGGCGATTGGGAGCAGGAGAGCTAATACATGGGCAGCATTGGGCCACTCGCACATGCAGGGCCAGCACCTGGCCGCCACAGCGATCTGGAGCAGGAAAGTCCCACAGGCAGCCCAATTTTGGGGCCTGCTTCCAGTCACTGCAGTGATCAGGAGCAGGAGAGCCCCTTGGGCTGCCTCGCATTTGGGGGCCTGCTTCCAGTAGCCGTGGTGATCAGGAGCAGGAGCGTGAACACACACGCAGCCCGTGTTTGGGGGACTTCTCCTGGCTGCCACAGCGATGGGGAGCAGGAGAGCCCCTTGGGCTGCTGTGCATTTGGGGGCCTGCTCCTGGCTGCCACAGTGATCTGGAGCAGGAGAGACCCATAGGCAGCTGGAGTTCGGGGGCCTGCTTCCAGTCGCAGCTGCGATCAGGAGCAGGAGTGCAAACACCCAGACAGCTGACGAGCAGCCCATGTTTGGGGGCCTGATCCTGGCTGCCACAGCAATGGGGAACAGGAGAGCCCAGTGGGCAGCCTGCATTCGGGGACCTGCTCCTGGCTGCCACAACCATCTGGAGCAGGAAAGAATGAGCAGGTGGCCCATGGGCAGCCCGTAGCGGGGCCTGCTCCTGGGTCGTGGGGACATCCATGAGCAGGCAAGCATGGCTGGCAGGCAGAACCCAACCCTGGCCACAGTTCAAAGGAGAAAACAACATGCAGGCGAGGCCAGGAGCCTGAGAGATCAACACAGAGGGGTGCCTGCTCCAAGCCTCCATGGTGTGGCTGGGGGCAGGCCCCCATCAGACACATACACACACAGACACACACACAGAAACTACTCTGAGCCTCCAATGCAGGTGGGGCAGGCCTCCAGTAGGGACACACAAAGGGGGTGCCTGCTCTGAGCCTCTGCAGTCCAGCTGGGGGCAGGCCTCCAGCGAACATACACACACACACACACACACACACACACGTGTACCTGCCAGATTGTGGCCATCAATAGGACATCCACTGAGGTGTCCTAGACTGTGAGAGGGGGTAGGCTGGGCTGAGGGAACCCCACCCACCCCTGTGCACGAGTTTTGTGCACTGGGCCTCTAGTTATATATAAATATATATAATAGATATTATATATTAAAATCGTAACAACACCAAAACAAACAAACTGATTAAAAATTTGGCAGAGTACCTGAACAGACATTTTTCCAAAGAGGACATGCAGATGTCCAACAGGCAAATAAATATATGTTCAGTGTCATTAACCATCAGGAAAATTCAAATCAAAACTACAATTAGATATCACCAAGCACTTGTTAAGATAACTATTTTTTTTAAAAAGATGACAGCCCTGGCTGGTTTGGCTTAGTGGATGGAGCATCGGCCTGCGGACTGAAGGGTCCCAGGTTTGATTCTGGTCAGGGGTATGTACCTTAGTTGCGGGCACATCCCTGGTGGGAGGTGTGCAGGAGGCGGCTGATTGATGTTTCTCTCTCATTGATGTTTCTGACTCTCTGTCCCTCTCCCTTACTCTCTGTGAAAACTCAATAAAATATATTTAAAAAAATAAAAAGATGACAAGTGTTGGCAAGGATGTGGATAATTTAGAACTCTTGTACACTGTTGGAAGAAATGTAAAATGGTGAAGTTGTTAGGTAAAACAGTGTGGTGTTCCTTAAAACTAAAAATATTACTAAATGATATAGCAAAAGGCACTTAAATCTTTAAATATATTCAAAATACTGATTTGTAGGTAGAGAATGAATTTTAAAAATATCAAAATTGTTCATTCACACTCAATAGCATGGATAACTAATGAAAGGAAGCTGAAGAATTAGCTAAGGAACATTTATGCATAGCCTATGGATAAAGACAACATGTGTACACTCTATTATGTCTTCACCACACCAAATCAAGTCTCCATCCATCACTGTTTATTCTTCCTAGACCCTCTTCTACCTCCCAGTATCCCCACTCCCCCTGGCAATAACCACTCTGTTGTCCATGAGATTTTTTCTCCTTTTTCCCCTCTTTTTGCTCTAACCGACCACCCTCTCCAATTTGACATCTGATAGCCTACTTTCTATCTGAGTCTATCTCTATTTTCTGTTAGTTTATTTTGTTCATTAAATTCTACAATGAGTGAAATAATATAGTTGTCATTCTTTGACTAGCATATTTCACTTAACACAATGTTCTCTAGGTCCACAGGACATATATATGGCCAATAGACATATGAAAACATGCTCAACATCACAAATCTTCAGAGGTATGTGAATAAAAACAACAATGAGATATCACCTCATACTTGTCAGAATGGCTATTATCCTTAAACAAACAGGTGTTGCAAAGGATGTGGAGAAACGGGAACCCTGATACACTGTTGGTGAAAATTCAGATTGGTGCAGCCACTGTGGAAAGCTGTATGGAGTTACCTCAGAAAAGTAAAATAAAAAATGGAACTGCCTTTTGACCCAGAAATTTTACTTCTGGGAATTTATCCAAAGAAAAATGAAATACTAATTGAAAAGAATATATGCATTCCTATGTTCATTGCAGCGTTATTTACAATAGCTATGATTTGGAAGCAGCCCACGTGTCCATCAGTAGATGAGTAGATAAAGAAAGTTGTGGTACATTTACACAATGGAATATTATTCAGCTGTAAAAAATATGGTGTATAGCCTACAAGTACCTGTGTGTGTGTGTGTGTGTGTGTGTGTGAATTTGTTTTCATATACCACCACACTTGAATTATATTGAAATTCTGTTTTACAATTTTGCACTCAACATAAAGTGAACATTTTCCTACAATATGATTTCATTAAATTATATAGCTTCCCATGATTTAGTCAGCCCCTCATTGATGGACATGTTGTTGGTTGTTTTCAATTTTTGTTATAACAATTCTGTATTTATAACTTTATAAATGGATTCTTTGAATTGGTAGGTAAAAGTTTATGCAAATTTTAAGACTGAGTACATATTGCCAAATATCTCTTCAGAAAGATTTTACAAAGTTACAATATCACCAGTAGCAGGACTTCTATTTTACCTTTTCTAACTGATTCTGAGTATTTTTGTATAAACTGTCAAACTTATAAGAGAAAAAATGATATTTCATTTTATCTTGCAATCTTAGATATTTTGTACTTTAAAAACATTCTTTTGTGAAATGCTTATTTATTATCTTAGCTCATCTTTTGAAAAACCATATGTAGATCTTTATTTCACTTACTTGTAAAAACTTTTTATTAAACGTATAATATATGCTGCAAATATTTTTCCAGTCTGTTATTTGTTTTATTTGTTTTTGTTGTTACCAATTCCATTAATAATTTTCCACTTTTTGTTTTATTTTCAGTTGGACATTTATTTATTTATTGGAGTGTCATTAGTTAATAATATTAAATAGGTTTCCAGTGTATAATTCTAGGATATATCATCTGTATAGTGCATTGTGTGATCACCACTGAAAGTCAAATCTTCTTTCCTCATGATATATGAAAAGATACTCAAATTCACTAGTTATTAGGGAAATGCAAATCAAAGCTACAATGAGATACCACCTTATGCCTTTTATACTGGCTACTAGAGGCCCAATGCATGAAATTTGTGTAAGAGTAGGCCTTCCTTCCCCCAGCTACCAGCACCAGCTTCCCTCCAGCACCCAGAACCCGGGCTTCCCCCTCAGCTCTGGCTTCATCCAGAAGATCATCTAGAAGGATGTCCCACCTAATTAGCATATCATGCTTTTATTATTATAATCAACAAGACAAGTAATAACAAATATTTGAGAGGCTGTGGGGGGAAAGGAACCCTCATTCACTGCTGGTGGGAATGTAAGCTGGTACGTCCACTATGAAAAACAGTATGGAGGTTCCTTGACAACTTAAGAATAGAATTACCATATGACCCAGCAATCCCTATTCTTGGTATCTCCCCCCAAAATTTGAAAACATTCATTCACAATGATATATGCATCCCTATGTTCATTGTAGCACTATTCACTGTGACTGAGACATGGAAACAACTGAAATAAGGCAGGCAGAAAAGTTAAGAACTATATGACTTCAATCATATGTGGGATACAAAATTGAAAGCCACAAATGAGCAAACAAGACAAATAAACTAAAACTCATAGACACAAACAAATAGTATGGTGCTACCAGAGGGAAAGGCATTTGGGGGATGATGCAGGGCAAAGGGAGACAAATAATATGGTGATGGAAGATGATCTTGTTACCATAGAGTCAATTGGAGTGCAGGCAGCCAGCAGAAGTTTGAGCATGGCTTGGCTGGCCACTTCTGAGGGGTGGGATGTGCAAGGACTACACAGAGGATGTGGGTGTTCTGGGATTCAACCATCTTCGTGGCTGTGCAGGTGCCAAGTCCAGCATGGAGAGGCATGATGAGGGCTGCAGCATCTCCATGGTTCCTGACTAGTGGGCCCTGGAGCCACACACCTACTACTGACCCTAATACTATAGACAGTATTAGGTAGTGCTGGGGAGTATCTCCCATTGGCCAAGATGGCACTTGAGTATGCCAAAAGCCATAAAGATTAATTTAGGGGTCCCAAGAGCTGCCAAAATCTACCAAGTTAATCTATATAAATAAAAATTTAAATGTTCTTTTGTTCAAAATCTCAAATCTCCGAAAGTTCTTCACTGATTGCTGTGAAATTTTGACACAGCATTGCATTCGAATACGCACATGTTTTTATATACCTACATTATATAGATGTCACACCTGTGACAGGTAAAAACATGCTTTTTTTGAAAAAAACAGGTAAAAACATGCTTTTTTGAAAAACAGTGCCATCTGTTGGACGTAAAAGCAACACATGCTACGAACTTAACAATATTATTCAGTCTTGCATTCAAAGCCAAGCAGTCACATACAAGTCCATCGACACTGTTGTGGAAGCAGATGAAGCAGTTAATTATCCAACAGAATTTTGGAATTCACTCGATCTGCAAGGGATGGAATTCAATTGGTGTGCCAATTATCATGTTGCGAAATATCAACCAGCGCAGGACTGGGCCTCAGGCAGGGGCTTGGCTGAGGCTTGGGGCAAGGGAAGCCACTGCGATCCCCCCTACACCATTGGCCAAGGGCTTGCAGGGAGTGTGGCAGGTGAGGGTGGGGGAGCTTCCTCGGCTTCTTTTTTTTAAAAATATTTTATTGATTTTTTACAGAGAGGAAAGGAGAGGGATAGAGAGTTAGAAACATCGATGAGAGAGAAACATCCATCAGCTGCCTCCTGCATGCCCCCTACTGGGGATGTGCCTGCAACCAGGTACATGCCCTTGACCAGAATCAAACCTGGGACCTTTCAGTCCACAGGCTGATGCTCTATCCACTAAGCCAAACCAGTTAGAGTCCTTGGCTCCTTTTTCCTCTTGATTTTGGGCAGCTTCGCAAGGGCCCCTGCCGGAGGGAGTAGGGAGTGGCTGGGCTGCTTTGGGTGCTGGGTGCGGGGTGCGGGGTGTGGGTCGCCAGTGGGGAGTGGGGGTGCAGGCTGGTGCTGGGGGGCCCAGGCTGCAGAGGCGCACGTGTGAGAGGCCAGACCAGCTGGGCAGGGCGGGAGCAGCAGCATGCCAGGGGCATCCGCCTGGGAGGGTGCATTGTATACCCACAAGCATTTTGCAATTAAACATATTAAAAACGTGTGCTTTCTCTTTTCTTTCTTTTCCATTTAACCAGACTGAGCCACAGCTATGTGTGGCCGGGTACAGCTAGTTGATAGAAATAAAAACCCTCCTCCCAATCCTTCAGTCCTTAGAAGAACCAAAGCTTTAGCAGAAAGGAGATATGGTCTTTAAGCAGGGAGTCCACCATTTTCCCAGATCAAGGCACCTGAAAAAACCTCTTTCCTTTTGCACCAGCACCTGCCTGATGAGTTTGATTTTCTTGAGGCAGCCACTGAACCTGTGTTTTCAGTTATAATTTGATCTTTGGTGGAAGACACACAATGCAATATACAGGTCATTTATCATATAAATATCACACTTGAAACCTATCTAATCTTACCAACCAATGTCATAACAATAAATTTAATTAAAATTGATTAAAAATGAACCAAATCTACCTTCTAAAATTGCAACTCATTTTTTATTTTTAGTTGACTCAGTAAATATTAACAAAATATACATCATATGATCAATCTTAGCAGAGCTATCAATTTTAAAGATATATTTTTAACTTCAAAACTTATTTGCCAATTTTAACTTTATAGAAGAGTGGTAAATACTTTTACTGTATGTGTAATAAAATGATATGCCATCTACTGGCAAGCTTTCCAATATATCATATGTACACATTTAAATAGCAACTGTTTTTGAGATTATGCTAAAAGAACATATTGCTTGATTATATGTTATGTAGACTAATGCCATCTGAAATTGCTTTTAGTCATTTTGTAATTTTGGATTTTGTATATTATACACAGTTTGAAACATAATATTTT
>PVJC01044779.1:0-13973 GCA_004026665.1 Murina feae
GGGGGGGGCACCCACCAAAGCCCATGCCAAACGCCAGGCACCAATTCAGCCACAGAATAAGCAGGACTGAAGAGGACAGGACTGGATTCTCCGGATTCCACTGCTGCGGACCGAACAGAAACCTCCACCCACAGCGAGGAGACCTTGGTGTCTTCTAGGAGGAAGACACTGAGGCAGCCGCGGTGCTCTATGTAAGCTCAGGGGAGCAGGGTCCTCACAGGAAACCACGCCTCACACCATGGCTGGCTCCCTGTGGGGCCCAAGCCCTTCAGCATGGGACGCACCCATGGGATAGGGCTTCCCTGGAATACAGCCTCATGAGCCACCATTCTCCTTGCCTCACCCTCCATTTGTTAAAATTGTAGAGAAAATCTGGCAACGGCCACAGCTTTTATTTAAAAAAAAACACAAATGGCCCTGACCGGTTTGGCTCAGTGGATAGAGCGTCGGCCTACGGACTCAAGGGTCCCAGGTTCGATTCCAGTCAAGGGCATGTACCTTGGTTGCGGGCACATCCCCAGTAGGGGGCATGCAGGAGGCAGCTGATGGATGTTTCTCTGTCATCGATGTTTCTAACTCTCTATCCCTCTCCCTTCCTCTCTGTAAAAAATCAACAAAATATACTTAAAACAAACAAACAAACAAACAAAAAACCCACCAACGATCACAGAAGAATAGAACTGAGTGGAGATGGAGCTGATGCCATCCTCACTGACGTTATTTTGAACGGATTTTTCTCCATCAGTGCTTTGAACAGCAGCAATTCTGCTCCCTGTTTGGGGAATGTTCTGCTCAACTAATTAATGAGCTTGTAATACAATCCGATGCTTGTGAAGGGGACAGCTGTCTAGAAAAAGTGTGGGCTTTGGAGCCAGACGGACCTGCGGGCCCTTCTGCTGATGGTGGGGTGAGGGGGACATTTTTCCTAAGTCTCAGTTTCTTCATCTGTGAAATAGGGGCATCACACTTTACTGTGGGGGGTTGTTCTGAGGCTCGGGTGGGAGGATTACAAATCTGTACTTAGTACGGTACCCTGTGCACTGAAGAGCTCAATAGATTTAATTAGTACAATCGAGGTGCGTCCTTGGAGTGTCTGGCCAGCCACTGCGTAAGGAGATTTAACATCTGGTGCAAAGTGGGTTCCTAAGAAATGGTGGCCATTTCATCCCCGTCTCCCCCTTTGAGAGCACCCTGACACTTCCTTAGAGCCAGAAAGGAACATGCTCACATCTGAAAGGCTCATGTTTGGCATTTCGCCCCCCACTCATCTGCTTTACTCACTGGCGGTTTTTCCTGCCCCTTCAAAACGTCCCCTTTGACATCGATCCTCCCATATCTTTTGCTTGCAAACTTCAGTCTTTTTCTTTTCACCTGTGGCTTGACTGCATCTGTGTTTAATAAACCTCAATAACCAGTGGAAAGCCCCCTCCTCTCTTTATTTCATGTGCATTGTTGGAAAGAAGGACCTGAATGGATGGGTGTCCTTTATCACGAACTCCTGCCTTCTCCCGGACACAGGGGAGAAGAACACGGAGTTTTTACAGAGGAACCATTGAAAACGTTGCACTGGGTTAATGTTCACAACAACAGAACTCCCCTTCCCAACATGAAATTGACTTTATTCTCAAATAACACCCGCGCCAATGTTTAAGTCAGTACGTCCATACTGCCCTTCTTCAGCCCAGTGCCTCTCTGACCGGCTTCCCCTATCCCTCCAGCTCTGGAAACTCTGACTCTCCCTCAGCCCCTTTCTAAACCTCGTCTTCCTAAATCATGTGCAGAAGCACGCCACCCCACCCAAGAACAGGGTATTAAAATGTCTAATACCCGTTACGGGCCCCTTAATGCCCATAAATAATGAAGTATTTATGGTTCAGTCACTCTGGCACGGCTGCTCTACATTCCAGGTTTCAGAGCAGTCTTCCCCTGGACACTTGGGTGTTATCCAAAATCAGCAAGGACGGGGCCCAGCGAGACCTCAGAGACGCCATTTTTCTCCCACCTACACGCAGGGCGTGCTGCATCTTTACTCCCTCTCCAAGTTTCCTCTGAATTCAGCACTTTCCAGCACTTCCAGTTAGTGGGTCTTCATTCCCCACAGAATCTTTTGCCTGTCTCCAAGTTCATGCTTTTCTGGCTCGATTCTCATTTATGAAATATCGGAAGAAGGCAGGGGATGAGATCACTTGGTTCTTATATCTCACAGGGACAAGAGGAACCTCAGCAGTGAAGCCAGGAGACAGGGAAGGAGTCAAGCACAGTGACAAGTGGCAGGTGAGACTTGGCCTAGGTGGGGTGGGACCAGGGGGCTCCCCAAAGGGAGCATCCACAGTTCTTCTTCCGTGAGTGGTTGGCTGGGAGGGATGTGTACCCAGAATACCCAGATTTCCCATTTTTCGAAGAGAAATCAGACATTTAGATTTTGATTGGAGAGTCTGATTTTTAAACATTGACAGCCAACTTGAATGTTTCTTAAACACTCTGTGACTGAGGTAGTATGCTGGTGAGGCCCACAGAGTCGGTTATGCGCACCTTTTCTCCGCTCTGCCTCTTGCCTTCAGTGACTTCAAGTTCATAGCTTGCAATCAGCCATTGTTGGGAACATTTACACCACAGACATAGGCAAACACTACAAATCAGAGTTTTAAAAAAAATCTAGTTGTTTAACATTTACCAGCACATCGCCATCGATAGGCCAAACAAAGCACGTTACTTTTGGCCAAAGTGGTAGTTTCTAATTTAAATATTAAACAAGAAGTAGCCCTAAATAATCGTGAAGTGGTATATATTTCCAAGTCTGTATTTACAACCAACAGTTCACATGACACTGTGACCACAGGGGAGGCAGTGGGCTAAGCATAGGAGGGATATTCTAACAGCTGAGAACAAAGAGATGAAGAAACAGGCGGGCAGCTCTGGGCCACGCCTACACCCTAGAAGGCAAGCACCCTACACATAGGGTGCTTCCTCGCTGCTTCCTCGCTGCTCAGAGGGAGTATGGCAACCCACTCCCAGCCAGACCCTAAAGACACTGCAACAATCGGAAATGTTTTCTGAATCATCAGGAAATGATGAGCTTATGCACAGTCACTGAGCAACAAAAGTGTTTCAAGTCAGTTTTCAAATTGCGGGTGATTGATTTCTTTTGCTAATCACACTAGGAGCAAAGACCTTCCCCTTTTTCTCTTGATTCAAAATCAGCTTAATTCCAGCGTGGTTCTCACTTCCTGTTTCTGTTAGGTGAGGCTTGGGCAGTCTGGGAAAGTCGATGGGTCCCTTCTCAGGATGTTTTTAAATAATTGAAATAATATGCAGAGCATTACAACCATATGAAAACACAGTTATTGAACTACCACCCAAATGTGTGTGCCAGTACATGTGCGTTTTTATGAAATCGTTAAATAAGGAGAATAGGTCTAGTAATTTTGACATAATGGTGAGGGGAATGGTCACGTGGCACCTACTGTGCTTAATGTGAGAAGAATACAGCTGTGATTTCTGCAGGTGACAAAGCTACAGGCGCTGCTCCTGCTACCCCGGGGTTGTTGCCCACATTCGTTATTGAAGGAAATGCTGGGAGTTGCGTAGTTAGAAGTCAGTGCCCATAAAGATGGAATTATTTTCTCACTCAAATTTACAGACCTTTTGAATTCTACCCATGGATCTGGGATCCGAACCTCCATAGGCAGGTTGGGAACAAAGTAAGAACTCAATACATTCGACGGAACCAAACTGAACTTTATATTTGATATGAGATGGGCACTGGGTGTGGTCCTAAGAAGGTAAGAGGGGAGAAAAGACTGTGTTCAAACTTAGCGTGAGACCATTTAGATGTTGTCTTAATTATACAGTCTGGCAGCCCAGTTTCTTCAAAACAATAGCTTGCAAAGAGTATTCACCAGCGACATCAAATGGAAAGCCGCTGATGGCAAAAGTAAATACAGAACTAGGGCCTAGGTTTTTCCTTTACTTTTACTAGACTGTTGACTAATTCAGAGGCTAACTTACTTATTCTGCAAAATTTAGATCATGGCTGAACAACGTTTGAATCGAAGTGCTAACACTCCTGCCCAGCCAGTGTGGCTCGGTGGTTGAGCATCGACCTATGAATCAGGAGATCATGGTTCGATTCCCAGTCAGGGCACATGCCTGGGTTGTGGGCTTGATCCTCAGTGTGGGGTGTGCAAGAGGCAGACCATCAGTGATTCTCTCTCATTATTGATATTTCTACGTCTCCCTCTCCTTTCCTCTCTGAAGTCAATAAAAATATATTTTAAGAAAAAGTTCTACCACTTCCTAGCTGTGTGACTTTGGGCAAGCTAGTTAACTCTCTAAGCTCCCATTTTTTCACCCACAGAAAGAGGAAAATAATAGTTCTGTCTCATAGGATGAAATATTATGTATCCAGAATGTTTAGTATAGTACCAAGGAAGAGGAAGACTATAGTACATGTTACCTGCGAGAATAACAAGGTTCCTGAGAATTGGTTAAGATAATGGTTATATTTTCAAATTCTCAAAAATCCGGCAGTATCTATATTTACAAAGAAGAGTTTAAACATTAATTTTTAAAATTAATAACATGCATTATAGAGCTGTTGTACCAGCAAATAACTAGAAACAATCTGCATGTCGTACAAAAGAAGGAACATTGTAATTACATCCATGCCACAGCCATATATCCTGGGTGACCTCAGAAGGTGTTATAAAAACCACAGGTGAACACTTCCCACCTGTTGCCATAGGCCAGCATCATCCTGATGCCAAACAAGACAAAGATGTCACAAGAAAGGGAAAAAACAGGTGAATATCTCTTTTGAATACACAGTCATGTCCTGCAGAACAACATTTAGGTCAACATATGATGGTGCCTTCAAAGACCATACTGCGGCTGAAAAATTCCTATTGCCTAGTGACCTCATAGCTGTCGCAATGTTATAGCTCCGTAAGTTCAATACTTTCAAAACTCTACTCAGGGCCCTAACTGGTCTGGCTCAGTGGATAGAGCGTCAGCCTGCGGACTCAAGGGTCCTAGGTTCGATTCCGGTCAAGGGCATGTTCCTTGGTTTGCGGGCACATCCCCAGTAAGGGGTGTGTAAGAGGAACACAAATATATCCCTATGTGGTCATTTCTTTGTACAGGTGTTGGTACTGGGTCAATGTTTCTCTCTCATTGATGTTTCTAACTCTCTATCCGTCTCCCTTCCTCTCTGTAAAATATCAATAAAATATATTTTAAAAAAAACTCTACTCAGGGTCCCTTCAACTGACCCCACTTTGGTATCCAGTTTCTGACAAGCATCCTCCACCAAGGGACACACAATGATGTATGTGTGGACCTCTTCTTTCTCCTTCCCTCCTTCTCTACCAACAATTTTGGCAAGTGTTCCCTTCTTTACTTCCAATTGCACGCCGCCCCAACACGGCCCTTGCCACCCACACCAGAGGTGGGTGTGCAACCTGACTTCAACTCTCGTTAATGACGTCTGTCATGCACATAAGCCGCTGTAGAGCTCTGTGCAGGGGCTCAGGGAAGACGGGGTCTTCTTCTGAGTTCCAGATGCCAAGCATCATGTCAGCCGGAAAGCTGCTGGGACCAACCTCCCTGCTCTGACACAGGCCCCAAGACGGACGTGCCTACGAAAAAAGCAAAGCTAGGACAGAGACAGAGAGAGACCCACTGACACGGCTTGAACCCACAGATTGAGCCTGAGGTGGAAATCTTACTTATACATGTCAATAAATTACCTTTTCATTTCCATTAATTAGAGAGCTAACTTTATTAATGGCCTTAATTTAACAGGAAATGAAGAATTAAATATTTATTTGCATTATTGTTTTTTCTTTGGAGACTAACATTAGTCATAACCTTAGTTAAGAAGGGAAGGAAAGAAAAATGGGAGGGAAAAAGGACAGAGGAGGGGTAGGAGGGGAGGGGAAGAGAAGGGAAAGGAGGAAGGGCGATGGTGAGGGAAGGATGGACAGCTAGGCCTGGCTGAAGCAACGGCACCCCTAGCCCTGAAGGACCCCCGGGGCCAACTCTGCTCCCACCAGCTTTGGGTAGCTCCCACCGCATCCTGCCTTTGCCACACAGTTACCCGTTCCCTCTGAAGCAGAGGCAATTCCTCTGAGCTCTGCATCCAGGCCATTCCCGTCCCCGGTGAACCTTCACCTGCCCCTCCTTGGCCTCCTCTGCTGTCTCCTTGCCTCCACACCCTGGGCTGTGGTCACAGACTCCTCCCTGTTCTCCTGCTCCTAGACTGTCCTTGGAAGAGATCTGACCCACTCTGCCTGGTTCATCTCCCCACATTCCACTGTTTATTATGTGATTCTCCCCAGTCTCCCCAGGGGGGTGGAGTCCCCACCCCGTGGCTCTTCGTGACTCAGTCACTGAACACATCCCCGTGGTGAGCTCACGGGCTGCCTCCAGGGTTCTTTCTCTCGTTATTGCTCAGTAACTGTTTTCTGACACATTACAATCCAGAGTAAAGATGTCATGTCCCAGCCACTGTTGCAGCTGGGTACGACAACGTGACAAAGTCCTGGACAAGGACATGTAAGGGCAATGAACAGAATTCCTAGGAAGCCTGATGTAGTGGACGTTGTTCGTGCCCTGCTCAGATGGCCTTTAACCCCTGGGTCAGTTCAGTGTGACCATCCACACGCGGGTGCTAACAGCCTAGACCTGTGCTCACACATGGCTAAGTGCCTGGGAGGCTATTGTCTCTCCGGAACCCCAGCCACAGCCAGTGAGTGACTGTGTGGGAATAAATTTCTTTGACTCAAGGTGGGACAAATTCCAAGGTGTAACTCATGTTCAAGTCCATACAATACCCTCCAGCTTGGCTCCTTCCCTTTCCTCACCCTCACTCCCTCACTCCCCCACTGGTCTCCTCTTCTTGTTCACTCCCAGCCGAACCCTTAGCTCAGAGTCAGCTTCTCAGAGAAACTGGCCTAAGAAGCTCCCTGCAAGGGAAAAGACCCATCTTCCTCTCCCTGTCTCCCATCCGACCGCCTTGGATGAACCTAAGGTGTGGATGTGATGGGCAGAGCTCCCATAGCCAGGCCGAGTCCTGAGGCGCAGGCGGCCTCCAGGGAGAGCAGAGTTGAAAAGGCCCGACCCCCTGTTGACTTTACACAGGCTCCATAGCAGCCCTGACTGCCTACCTGCGGTGCAGACCTCTTGTCTGGGATACAGGAAAGCCTTGTGAGCGTTTCAGGTATTGTAACTTGAAACTAAACAAAATCCTAATTGATACACTCCCTTGTTTACCAACTGTGTGTCCTTGGGAAAAATTACTAACTCTCTCCGAGCCTTCCCTCCCCTAACTCAAAAGATTGTTGAGAGAATGAACAGATCATCAGTTCTTCCCAACCAGCCCAGACCCCTTATCCTCCAGAGAATTGTCTTAATTAATTAAAGAAAAGGTGGTGATTTTTTCCCCTTAAGGTATCAACTCTCGGAATTCAGTCTTCAACATCATTCCTTTCAGTGGAACACAAATATATCCCTATGTGGTCAAAGTGTGCCTTTTAGACATTTCTTTGTACAGGTGTTGGTACTGGGTCATACATAGGCTGTTAAAATTAAAAAAAATAACACACACAAATAAGTCTAAAAATATGGGAGACTGAGAAATAATACAGCATGCCTTCACACTAGACACCCAAAATAAAACATCTGGAGCAGATAATGTCAACAGCCAGAATTAATAAAACAGGCGTTAGTGAGGAAAATGCTAATTGTAACATACATTCTGTTTTAAAATGTTAAGTCCCCAAGAAAAGCCTGAAGATTCTGCTGGGAATCGCTTCTATAACATAGCCAGGAACACACGAGCTTGAATAAAGACAATGTAATAGAGGCGTGATAGAGAAAAGAGATGTAAGAATTATAAATCACCAAAACCAAAGGTAACAAAAGCAAAAATAAACAAGTGGGACTACGTCAAACTAAAATGCTTCTGCACAGCAAAGGAAACGATCAACAAAATTAAAAGGCAGCCTACCAAATGGAAGAAAACATTCATAGATCATGTATTTGACAAGGGGTAACATCCAAAATATACAAAGAACAGTCAATAGCAAAAAAGAAAAAAAAAAAAAAAGCTGCAAAACCCACACCAAACAAGCTGACTAAAGAATGGGCAGAGGATCTGAACAGGCAGTTTTCTAAAGACAGATGGCCAACTAACTATACAGAAATAGATGCTCAACTTCACTCATCATCAGGGAAACACAAATCAAAACCACAGGGAACTATCGCTTCACACCTGTTACAATAGCTGCTACCAAAAAGAGAAGAAATAACAAGCATTGCCAAATATGTGGAGAAAAGGGAACCCTTGTGCCCTGTGGTGGGAATGTAAATGGGTGCAGCCACTATGGAAAACAGTATGAAGGATCCTCAAACATTAAACACAGAACAACCATATGATCCAGCATTTCTACTTCCGGGTATTTATCCGAAGGAAACAAAAACATTAACTTGAAAACACAGCTGCACTCCCATGTGCATGATAACATTATTTACAATAGCCAAGGCATGGAAACTACGTAAGTGTCCATCAATAAATATAAAATGCGGTATGCTTGTATGTGCGTGTGGATGTATGTATATCCTATACATACAGACATACCTATACATATAGACATACACACTGAGTGGCCAGATTATTATGACCACCCCATCAGTACTTCGTTGTGTTGCAGAAAGACCAAAAGCGACGCTTTGAAGAAGTGGAGAAATCACAGCTTTAATAACGCATGTGGACTCTGGGATTGTTCCAAATCAGAGTGGGGTAACACACGGGAACCTTGCCTTATAACTACCCTTGGAGTTCATTGTAATGAAAATATGCTCCCTCCCTTGAGGCCCTGGGGGAAGTGCAACTCCCACCTTCCCTTCCCTCAGGTGTTCCAAGGTTACAGCTTCAGCTAACAATCCACCCTTCCCCCAGGGCAGCACTAATACAGTTTTGGTGAAGGAGGCAATGCCTGAGCTGAAGGTCATTACCCCAGAACATCAGGGCTACCTTTGAATTAGCCCTTTTAGCCTTCTTAGTTGGGTCACCTTTTGCCTTCAATACTGCTGCAATTCTTCTTGGCACTGATTCCATGAGATGTTGAAAGGTGATGCAAGGAATCTGACACCATGCCTGATGAATAGCACTGTCTAGTTCTGTGAGATTTGATGGTTGTGGGATCAGCTGCCTGATGGCTCTTTTAACTTCGTCCCACAAATGCTCAATTGGATTGAGATCTGGTGATTGTGAGGGCCACCTAAGCAAGGCAAAGTCTCCCTCATGTTCTTGAAATCACTCCTGCACAATATGAGCACCATGGCATGGCACATTGTCTTGTTGGAAGAAGCCATCTCCACTGGGATATGCCATCAACATGATAGGATGAACTTGATCAGCAACGATACTTAGGTATGTTGTGCTATTCAGAAGTTTATAATGATCTGGCCCTCTAGCAACTTCAGCGCGAAATTATAGCTAATTTGTGTACAAACGTCAGGTGGTCATAATAATCTGGCCACTCAGTGTATATACACAGACATATACATAACATGGAATATTATTCAGCCATAAAAGAAGGAAATTCTAGTATCTGCAAAAGACAGATGCTCTTAAGGGTATTATGCTAAGTGAAATAAGTCAGACAGACAAATACTTATGGTCTCACTTATATGTGGAATCTTAAAAAGAAACCTAAGTCACAGATGCAGAGAAGAGATTGGTGGTTGCCAGAGGTGGAGATAGGGGCTGGTTGAAATAGGTGAAGGTGATCAAAATGTACAAATCCCAAATAAATAAATTCTGAGGATGTTAAAAAAAAGTAATTATAAATCAAGAACTACTGTCCAGCCAGTGTTGCTCAGTGGTTGAGCATTAACCCATGAACCAAGAGTTCACTGGTTCAATTCCCAGTCAGGGCACATGCTAAGTTTGCAGGCTCAATCCCCAGTTGGGGGCATGCAGGAGGCAGCCGGTCAATGTCTTTCTCTCATTGATGTTTCTATCGCTCTATCCTTCTCCCTTTATCTCTCTCTAAAATCAATTAAAACATATTTAAAAAAAGAATTTTTAAGATGATATTAAAGACAGCAGGAGAATGGCAAAGAGGAACTTTCAATACTTACGCCAGCACCTAACACATAGAAGGCCCTTAATAAATATCTTTTGGAAACAAAGTCAGCAGACAGTAATCAGACAATGGAGAAATTGGTTAGTGATCTGGAAAATAAATGGAGAATCAAATCCAAAATATGGAATTAAGCAAATAGATGAAAACAAAAGTGCCTGGTAGGCTTTGAAAAAACAGGACTATCCAATCTGAGAATAATAAGGGTGCCAAGATAAAAAACAAAACAACCACCAAAAAAGCCAACAAGGATCATTAAGAAAACACTTGAAGAAAAATTTCCAGGATTGAAAAACTTTGATCAAGACCTTAACTACTCATAGAATACTTTCCAAGATAATCCCCATAGGAAAGATGCCCAGACAATATTTTTCAGGAGATACACCATTAGTTGCCTTCACAGTATTATTGCCACGCAACACTGTCCTTCCCTCCTGCCCCTCAATATAGGAACCTGCATTGTGTTCATGACAGTGATGAGCTTCCAATGCAGAAGGTATTTTGACATGGTTCTGGTTGTGAAAAATAAACAAAAATTGAGGCTTCCAAGAAAGTTCTTTTTGAGAGACCATTTCAGCTGGCTCACACTACTGCCTTTCCTCTTTCCTCTTTCTTTCTGCCTTGGTGGCGGTCACAATGTCTGGAACTGGAGGAGCTGTTTTGTGAGCACAAGGGAGAGAGCCACCATGTAAGCCTGCCAGGGCAGACAGACTAGTAAGCACTGGGCTGCTGCGGGCCGGCCTGCAGGTCTCTCAACTTCCTGCTGTGTGCCCAAGACACTGTTTCCTGCTACAACTGCCCAATGCAACCTGCAGTTGATCTAGTTGTCACTTTCCTTTCTAGTTACTGAGACAAAGGAGCAGTATAGATAACAGAAAGGAACCATTCCACTTAAAGACTGAGGTGCTAATAAGAGTGGGTACAGAATCAGGGATGAGAGAAGACTGCAGCACGAAGCACAGAGGAGGCAGGTGACGAAGCTGTTGGTTTCCTTTCTCACCCCCTTCCAACCCCTCCACTCACCGTCACATGGGGTGCTATTTCAGACACACAGGAAAGTGCTTTCTAGAAGGTTATCTTGCCGTTTCTTTCTGTTTAAAAGCTGAAGCAAGGCTTGAGAAATTGCGATGGTGTTAATTACTGACCACAGCCTGAAGGTCTGGAGGTAGGAGAAGAAGGGACTGAAATGAAGAGGAAGTGAAGGAAAGGAAACACACTGAGATCACTAAGGAGAAAACGGTGCATGGAGGCGATGTGCTCTCGGTTATGAGATGTGAGGAAGGTGCTGAGACAAAGAAAGGTAATTTCAGAAAGTGTTTCCAGAAAACACGATACAAGGGGGAGACAAAGGTTTAGGGAAAATTGGGGCTGAACCCAAGGTTGCAAGACTCCGTTATCATCCAGAGAAAGCGGTCTTAGTTTTATTCATAAATATGAAAAATAATGGCACAAGGAGTTTTTTTAAAGTCTGCAGGAACATTTTGATAAATTTCTTGTGATCACACTTAAAATGACAAAAAGGATGCCCAGTCCATTGTAAGAGAAGGTAAAGAATTGAAAAGAGAATAGAAAAAGAAGGGAAGTATAGAACAAAAAAGATAATTCAAATGAGACCCAACTTATGTGCCAAAGTCCCCTACAAAGAGAAAAGTCCAAAACTGATTTAAAAATAACAGAACAACCTTTTGCCTTGTTGCTACAGACTGAGCAAGATTGGTCACCAGCAACTCTACTGGAGCTGTCTGAGGAAATTTGGGCAGGGTTCTCATTCGTGCTGCGTCTGCTCCAACCGCCACCGCCACGGTCTGATCCGGAAGTACGGCCTCAACATGTGCCGCCAGTGTTTCTGCCAGTACATGAAGGACACAGGCTTCATTAAGTTGGACTAAGGGAACTTCCATGAATAGGTTGTTCAAGACATCTACCTTATGACAGAATGCTATCTCTTTGTATATAAAATAATTTTTAAAAATCTAATAAAAGAGTAATATGCAAATTAACCTTCACTCTGTTACACCCAAGCCATGCCCACCAGCCAATCAGAGTGACGTTATGCAAGTTAACCCAGCCAAGATAGCGGCCGGTAACCACAGAGCTACAGCAAACAGGAGGCCAGCGATGGAAGAAACTGCCTGCCTAGGCCGGCTATGGCCTCCGCTCAAGGCAACAAAGTTTCAATTAAAGAAGATAAATAAACCTCAGAAACCTGCTTCCAGCCAGCCTCGCTGGGACCTTAGGTCAATGGGAGCTGTGGCCAGCCTGCAAACAGCCCTCAGCCCCTCACCCAGGCTGGCCAGGTAGTCCAGCAGGGACCCGAGCCCTGAAGGGACTGTGGGCAGCCTGAAAATGGCCCTCAGCCCTTCAGCCAGCCTGGTCACACCCCCATGGGGTGAGGGTCCCCACTGGGGGACTTGGCCATCAGCCCCTCACTCAGGCTGGCCAGGCACACCAGCAGGTGGACATCCTCCGAGGGGTCCCAGACTGCAAGAGGGCACAGGCTGGGCTGAGGGACCCCCTCGAGTGCACAGATTTTTGTGCACCGGGCCCCTAATAATAATATAAAAATGTATTAACTGGTTTACTAAAAAAGTATTAAAAATCACAACTAGAAAGACAATCTAAAGTTAGCAAATATCTGCTAGTATATTGCAGGAATTTCATCATATCTAACTTTAAAAATAGATGTTAGCATATAAAGCATTAAGAGATGAACAAAGGTATGAATAAGTCATACAAGTTATGAAATCAATCACACTGAATTTATATGTCCTGAAGCATACAACTGAAATGTTATTTTGGGTGTGTTCAATAGCCTTGGAGTGTGTTTAGAGATTATGTTCCCTTTCATTCCAAAATTCTGTAATGTAAGAGAAAACCCATCTGGAATATATATAGACACAAGGACACAAGGAAACACTCAAACAGGAAGGAGAATTCTGGAAAATGCACATTCTCAAGTCATTATATGATCATTTTAGAAATAAATCAAAGCATAATTACAAAAACAATCACACAAAACCACTTAAGCAGCAGTCTTGTGAAAAAAAATTGAGATGAGTTAGAGCTAAACGAAGAATGTATAAGAATATTTATCTCAAACATGGACAGCACGTGAATTTGTGAAAAACTGTAAAAAAAATTGCCTGTCAAAGTGAGTGTATATGGCACCATAACAGTCTATTTTATATACCAAACTAGGGGCTCAGTGCACAAAAATTTGTGCACTCGGCGAGGGGAAGAGGGGGTCCCTCATCCTGGCCTGTGCCCTCTCACAGTCTGGGACCCCTGGGGGGGGTGTCTACCTGCTGGCATGCATGGCCAGCCTGGGTGAGGGGCTGAGGGCTGTTTTCAGGCTGGCCACAGCCCCCTCAGGGTTCATGCACTGCGTGGTGGGATGGCTGGTGAGTGCAGGCGTGGACGTTTCCAGCTGGTGGCCCACCATTGCAAATACCTGGTGGGCCCCCACCGCTGAAAGTTGGATTGCCTGAACTGCATTCTGACCATTCTCAGTAGCTTTCAGTAACCTGAGCATAAAAAGAAAGAAATTAAATGATAGCATTACCCAGTAATCAATGGTATGGTTTTGCTAGGTGGGTGTTTTGGAATAATGGTACTACAAAGGGAAGAAAAGATTGTGCTAAGAGAAAATTAGATAAGACTATCATAGTACACAACTTAGAAAATAAAATTTAGAGATTGGAAAGGAAACAGAAATGTTAAGAGATAACCTATGGACATAGACATAGAGGGGGAAAGGCCTGGGGGGGTTGGATATGAGGTGGAAGGGGTCAATGGGAAAAACACATACAACAAAGGGAACATCTG
>PVJC01044780.1:0-13976 GCA_004026665.1 Murina feae
ATCACCACCCAACCAGTATTATATGAAATGCTGAAAGGTACCCTTTGAGAAGAGGATGAAGAAAAAGTAAAGATAAAAATTATGAACAACAAATACATATCTATCAACAAGTGAACCTAAAAATCAAGTGAATAAAAAATCTGATGAATAGAATGAACTGGTGAATAGAATAGAATCAGAGGCATAGAAAGGGAGTGGACTGACAATTTTGGGGGGTAAAGGGTGTTGGGGGTGCGGGAAGAGAATGGGCAATGATCGTACACCTATGGATGAGGACAGTGGGCGGGGGACAGAGGGTGGGGAGGGAAATGGGAGGAGGGGAGCTATGGGGGAAAAATAGAGGAACAACTGTAATAATCTGAACAATAAAAATAAATTAAAAAAAAGAAAACTATTCTGTGCTTTCAAAAATTCACTATTGTGTTTTGTTTTCATGTTAATTATAGAAATCAATTTTATATACGAAATAAATCAGGAAATAACTCACTTAAAATAAAGAGATTTGAAATTTGTCAAACTTGTCTTTTCTTCTGTTATTAAGCAGAAAAGTTAAAATTCTATAGTTGGGATCAATAGACTAAACTGAAGAAAGAGAAAGTAGTTATGATTTATAAAACCACTAATGGAAGTTTTAAGTGCCTGGCAGTATTCTGGTGATATGAGACTAAAATCTGCTGTTTCTTATTTTCCTTTATTAGTGGTGTTTACCATGGTAACTTCAACAAAACTCCCCTTGAAAATGTTTTTCTCCCAAAGTACAAAGCACCTTGTTAAAGAAGAAGGCTGACAACCTGGGAGGAGTGGGTGTTTGGGAATTAAAAAGTATTCTTCTTTCTTCGTGATTGCTGTGGGTGGCAGGAGACGAAGACATTATTGAGGGGATAAGGTTGGTGAAACAAACATTTAATCTTGTTCTGATATAAAAAATAATCTAACTCTGATAGGAGTGCCAGTTCAGTAACCTGGCTTTCAGTTTACCTTTCTGTTCAGGATTCTGGAAAGAATTTAAGAACACAGCCTCTTTATTCCTGTTTTCCCACTCATTATCCAGAATAAGCCCAAGGCAGGCCACTGTTCAGTGCAGAAGTAATGCCTTCCCTTTCAAAACACATTGGTTTTCAAAGAGTTTTATTACTTAAAGATTGTCCAGAAAGCATTAACTAGATTATTTATCTATAGATCTATCTATATCAATATATCTCTATATATCTATATTTATCTATATATGTATTGTGTATGGAAAAGACCAAGACAAAGTTAATAGTAGGATGCTCTAATGACTACAACTCTTTGTTGGCACAGTGCATGATTTTTCTCATTAGAACATGGTTCTTGTCCCTGTTGGAACCTTAGAATTACCAAGAAGCCTTTTAAAAAATCTTCATGCCCAGGCTACATCCTTGACCAAACCAGAATCGCTAGACTGGGCATGAGTTGTTGTTTTTTTTAAGCTCCCTAGGTAATTCCAAAATGGAGCCATGGTTGAGAACTACTTGGTATAGAATGCAGCTGTGTGGACAAATTACACCAAGCAGCCAGCCATTGATGAAATGCTAACAACGTGGTAGCCATTGCCTTGATTAGAAACAGCACCTTCCTTCCTACTGAAAATTATTGTTATTTTTTTTGCTAAAATTACCATCATGAGGGAAGTTGTTCTTTTAAATGTTCTTCATTACTAGACTACAACTATTTCTATGGAAGATGGCAAATGAAATGTTTCCTTCTTAAGATACCAAATAAGGGAGACCAGTCTTCTCACAGACCCCTTTGAAGATAATTGAAATATTGGGTAAAATGAACACCAAGCACAGAAATTATATTAGGAAATACAATTTTTAGGTTATATTTCAACAAAAATATTTCAGTGATATATGCCTTTTAAGTTACCGGTTTATTGTTTTCTGGTAAGTAAACAATTCATTTTAGTATTATCTCTTTCCTCCTATTATAGAGTGTTATATTCACTGAAAACATAGAGCCCTAAGCTCTAAGTTAATACTGTTATATAATATGTGTGCCTAATTGTTATTCTAGAGCTTGGTTCTGGTATCTACCCAAAGCCTATAAATCATTCTCAAACAAGAAAATCAAGTAATTAAGCTCTCTGGCCTGAATCTGATCTGTATTTTCTACCTTCAGACTAAAAAGGTATTCACTTATAGAGCTAGTTAAACTCTCTTTTAATGAACCTGGATCAGAGAAATGATTCACTAATGCTTTTGCAAACAGAGAGAGTATGGGAGCTGATTTCCTCCCAATCAAACATGCCAAATCCACTGTTGTTTCGGTGGTCTGGACAGGAAGCCAAAGCTGACATACATGGAAAAGGACGATAAAAGTATTAATAGAAGTTAGTAAACAAGCAAACAAACAAAAAAATAACAACAACAACAACAAAAACACACAAAACCCTAGCTGGTTTGGCTCAGTGGATAGAGTGTCAGCCTGCAGACTGAAGGGTCCCGGGTTTGATTCTGGTCAAGGGCATGTACTTTGGTTGTGGGCACATCCTCAGTAGGGGGTGTGCAGGAGGCACCTGACCGATGTTTCTCTCTCATCAATGTTTCTAACTCTCTATCCCTCTCCCTTCCTCTCTGTAAAAAAATCAATAAAAATATATTTTTAAAAAAAGAAAAGAAAAAGGCGCCTTCACAAATTACATCTGAGATCTTCTTGAGATGAATCTAGGGCAGTGGTTCTCAACCTTCTGGCCCTTTAAATACAGTTCCTCCTGTTGTGGCCCAACCATAAAATTATTTTCATTGCTACTTTATAACTGTAATGTTGCTACTGTTATGAATCGTATTGTAAATATCTGATATGCAGGATGGTCTTAGGCGACCCCTGTGAAAGGGTCTTTCGACCGCCAAAGGGGCCGCGACCCACAGGTTGAGAACTGCTGCCCTAGGGCATGTTGCAAATTCAACAGTTTATCGTCAGTTGCCTTTTATCCCTAAAAATCACACAAAATGCCTGGCCAGTGTGGCTTAGAGGTTGAGCATCGACTCTTGAACCAAGAGGTCACCTGATCAGTTCCCCATTGGGGCACATTCCTGGGCTAGATCCCCAACTGTGGGAGTGCAGGAGGAAGCTAATCGGTGTTTCCCTCATCGATGTTTCTATCTCTCTTTCCCTTTCCCTTCCTCTCTCTCTAAAATCAATAAAAACATATTTAAATAATCACACAAAACAAGCGATTATCTAGAATGAAATGGTTGGTTTAATATTCATGGACTTGAGAAAGGACTGGAATTAAAATTCAGTCTTGGATCTGGATTAGCACCATCTGAATACAGAAATAATTCAATATACACGCACAAATTAGTTTTCGTAACATACACAGGTAAAATATATTTGTTTTGCTTGATATACTTGTTTTGAAGAACGCTCCTGGGGGTTAAACATATTTTTGTTACTAAGCTGGGCATGACACGGGTTGAACGCCCCTTAGTTCCAGGGCCTTCGCAAAATTAACTTCCAGCGGCTTGCCCGTGCCTTTGGTGAGCCTCAGGGATCGGATGCAACCTCTGAACCGAACGTTGATGGTCAGGCCAAACTGGTTAAGGCCATCTGAAAAGCAAAGCAAAGAGGGCTCAGCTTTGAAATGCAGCCACTGTACGGAAGAGCCTGTTTCAAAGTCAACTGCTGGTCTGAGATTAAATTGGAAGGTTTTTAGGCAAAGTTAGTGATTCTTAGCTTTACTAAGAGTTAAACTTGTAGAGAAATATTAGCTTTTTATGGTAATGTATTAGAGGTCCGGTGCACAGATTCAAGCACCAGTAGGGTCCCTCAGCCTGGCGTGCATGGGCTGAAACCGGTTCTCCGACATCCCCCAAGGGGTCCCGGATTGCGAGAGGGTGGTTCTTGGGTGACACACCCCGGAATCAGGCTTCCTCCTCTCTGGTTCTGGGTGCGTCACCCGAGAACCACAGCTGCCAAGTCACGGCAGCTCAGCAGCTCCTGCGTTGAGCACCTGCTCCTTGGTGGTCAGTGTGTGTCATAGCTACTGGTCAGACAGTGAAAGGGTCGGACAGTCACTTAGGCTATTACATATACAGATTATAAAATTTGGAGTCTCACACTTGAAGACATCAAACAAATCATTTGGTTTAGAACAAACACTTTTACAGTTATGACATAATTATTAAATTTATTGAATAAAACAAAGCCATGGATCAAGTACTTTACTGAGTTCAGACATGGGCTTGTAGTGGTGACTTATTCCATTCTTACATTGTAAAAATTCTTAAGGTAAAATTGGTTGAAAACTTATGCAAAATCTTCCCCTCATTAGGGAGAGACATCTGTCTCTCAGCAGGCCTACTAGGTGCTAACCAGGATATCATTTCATAGGCTGTGAAGGAAGAAAAATATTATCTTCTTTATATCATCTCAGGGCTTATCCTGACTGAAGCAGAAGTAGGTCTTGTTAAAACCTACTTGTTAAAGCAGAAGCCATGTTGGAAAGAGGTGCTCTGAATTGGTCCTCATTAGAATCCTGCAGCTTTTCCTCAGTCAACCACTCTTGGATATACACGTTGCTTGTTTTGTTAAGCAGAGGAGCTTAACCATAAATGGGGACAAAAGCTTCTTGCCAGAATGCCGAAAGACCGTTCCAGGAGTCTGTGCTAGTGCTGTACTTGTTAAGAGGCACTTGGCTGATTTCTCATCAAGTTGGGCTCTCTTGTTCATAGGCACTTTAGGTAACTCTGCAGTTCACAGGCTATTTTTAATGTGCTGGAGAGGGATCTCGAATGCACAGTTATTACTTGGGTTTCCCTGTAATATAAGTATAAACTCTAAAATAACCTAAGGGGGAAATTAGCTACATTTAACCCAATGAATTCCAGAACTTGAGGAAATAAGTTCCATAACCTTTTATGGTTCCTCGGTTATATTAATTTTTAAAAATTCAGAAAGAACACCAATTCTGGCCTTGGTTATTATTAAATGCCTCTTATCTTTTATAGGCCAAATTCATTTCCACTACCCTCCATCACCCCACAAATGAAACTTGGGGGCTATCATGAAGAGTTCAGTCTCATATGGTTTACATAAGTAATATGATCATTTTATACACTGGAAATGTGAGGAAAGGTGTTATTTATGGGAGCAGATTCTAAAGCTAGGAAGCAAGTCTACTTAAGCACACATTCTTGGACATATTTATAGAAATATAAATGTTTTAAAAGTCATGAACACAATAGAGCAAAGGAATTTTTACTAGGGTAGACAATGCTCACCTGGGAAACCTCCAACAAACACAGGGTCATTGGTGTCAGCTGATGTAGAGGCTGGGTTTGGGCTCTGGGCTTCCACCTGGTTCCCATCTACCGTCAGCTCAAGGCGATGCTTGATCTTGTTGGCCCTGACTTTATGCCATTGTCCGTCACACAGATGCCCTGGGACCCCGGCATCATAGACAGCAGTGAACCGGCCGGCGCCATTGTCTACATGAAACATGATCTAGAAAAGAGGAAAGTGAACAGTCACGGACGGTTACATGTGATGTTTCACGTGATAAAAACGGTCAGGTCTCTAGGAAAGACATCAGCTGGAGCAGTTTGAAATGAACATGATGGGGACAAAAATTAAAAAAACAGAAATGATTAAAACTGCCCAGTGGGTGTGGCTTCCTGACTGAGCATCCACCTATGTAGCAAGAGGTCACTGGTTCAAGTCCTGGTCAGGGCACATGTCTGGGTTGTGGGCTCAATCCCCGGCGAGGGGCATGCAGGAGGCGCCAATTGATGTTTCTCTCTCTCTCTCTCAAAAAAAAATCAAATAAAAATATGTTTAAAAACGACTAAAACTGAAACACAAATTAAAGACCAGGAGTCAAAAATTATGTCCTTTGCTTTGGGGCATTGTTGGGACAGTAGGCAAGATGTTTGAGGTTAGTGACAAATCTGCTTTTAGAAAATGTGAAATATACCTCGAGACTAGCTGACAAATAAAAATACCTAGTATAAATAGGGAAAATTCTACCATAGATCTTTTAAAAATGTGATAGTTCTTAGTGAACCTTATAACATTTTCCTAAAAGGTGTTTAGAGTGATTCATTAATTTGGCTCACAAATTCATTTTAAAAGATTATTGGTTCTCTTTCAATGTAAGCTTTTGATGTTTTATTCATATGTTGTTGTTTTCTTCCTTTATGGATTCCATTTCATATATAGGATTGAGAGTTACATAAATTACTTTTTGGGGGGGGGGTGTAGGCTTCATGTCACAGGTGCCAAAGAGTATGGACCAGAAGGCCAGTTAAATTCTTAACAATGAAGCAGTTAGATTGGTAGTTCTTGCCTCAATGAGAAAAAGCTGTTTTCAGTAACTCCAAACGGGGTCCCTGAAATTCGAGATGACAGAATTCTCTTGAAGCTGACGAAGAAAAGAAACACACTGAAACATTAAAAGCAGTCCATCTGGCAACACTTTTGACAAGGTGAAAGAAACAGGAGTTTTAAAAAGAAGATTAAACGTACAAGAAAATACATGAAAAGTTTGTAAGCTATGCCGTGGTGTGAATATTAGTTAAGATTTTACTGCATTGGGTGGAGTTTGCAATAACGGTAGCGTGGAGAGGAATCCAGTGGCATGGTAGTGGGACTTGATACCATGACAAGTTGATAGTAACTGTGATTATAAGCAGGTGATGAAATGCAGTTTATTCCAAGATGTAGGGGAAGCATGCTTTGAAAATCTGGCAAAACTATTAAGTGTTGCTTATTTGTTTCCTCTATACTCCTGGATCTGTTTGCTTTATTTCCTTTGACGATGATTTGAAGGCCCAGAGGAGGCAGGGAGGAGACAAAAGGATTCCCTATTTTGGGTCATGATGCAGTATTTCTTCTTGGGAGAGAACAGTGCCCTATGAGTGGAAAAATGGAGTAGAAGTATGATTCCTATTTAATAGCCAGAAAGAAAATTTGTGAAATTTCTCGCTTTGCCTTCCTCCCTTTACCTGCCCCCTATCATACAATGTATATACACACAGGTGGTCCTGTTAACATTGTAACTGGCTAGTTAATAGCTAAGGCAAGAAAGCAAAGTCACCTGGGAAGCTTCCCCAGGCAACTACAGTGCTCTTCCTCCAAGGGAGACAACCCCATCAGAAGTGTGGAAATCTCGGCAAGTTCATTGATTAGTTAGAAGAAGCTCCTGGTTAAAATCCCCGAAGAGTTACCTCGCTGTCTTTTTTTGTTTGTTAATCCTCACCTGAGGATATGTTTCCATTGATTTTTAGGGAGAGTGGAGGAGAGAGAGAAAGACATAGAAAAACATCGATGTGAGAGAAGCACATCGATTGGTTGCCTCCTGCATGAGCCCCAACAAGAGCCCACGCAAGGGAGGAGCCTGCAACCAAGGTACATGCCCTTGACCAGAATTGAACCCTGGACCCTTTCGTCCACAGGCCGATGCTCTATCCACGGAGCAAAACCGGCTAGAGTTCCCTCATGTCTCGTTCTCTCTTGCTCCATGGTCCTCACTCATCTGTGTGTTTGTGCGTTCTCTCTCCACAACCACATGACCTGACACACAGATGCTGGATTGGACTGTACTTTAATGTGGAGCAGAAACTATGGGCAGTGGCCTTTATTCTGACCTGGCTGGAGACACGGTTAGACTTCTTCCATGTTAGAATGGAGAAATATGGAACAATTGGAAGCCCAGGGGTTTATTTTCCACCCAAATAAATATTACTCATCCTCTCGTTTGAGTCTCAGGAAATTCTTCTCCTCCCGACATTGAAAGAACTCCACTCTCACTGGTAACAGGCCCACTGCAAGGGGCTGTTGATTGGCAGCCAAGGCGTAAAGAGGTGTCTATATTGGATCATCCATTGTAAGCAAATTGACAAAATAGATTATATAATATAAATTTATTATAACTTTTCTCTTTTTTGAAATGGTATATGGATGCTTTTAAATAGAAATTGAGACACCAATATGTTAGCTAGCCACCTATTACTATGAGGCAAAGACTGAGTTTAGACAATCAAAGACCCCCACTAAAACCAAGAGTTTCATAAACTATATTTTCAAAGAGAACAGTAAGAGCTTGAGATCTAAAACTAATGCATCCATTATTAGTCAACACAATTGGCTTACTGTAAGAATAGTACATTTAAAGTTTACATTGATCTACAGAATAAGAGTGTTAAAAACACACATAATTGAGATAACCCCTGAAAAATGAAAAGATACATTCTAGCTCTCAATAAAGAACAAAGCTTCATGAAGAAATCAGAAATATGTAGACAGTTGCCACTTACCTTTTCATCAATCATTTCAATGCCCATTCCATCCATTTTCTGGCTGCTGATTCCCAGGAGAACCCCGGTGGTTCTAGTTGTGCGGAATTCAAATTCTACAAGAAGGTCCAAACCCACTTTGAACCCACCAACTATAAAATAAAGATTTAAAAAATTGTAGATTAGAGTTTAGGGATTATTAATTGAAATCTGTATAATGGAATTGTTTTATTAGATCTCAATTCAGATGTTAACCAATTAAATAACTAAGTTCCAAACTTTCATATGGCCTGTACTTCCACTATTATATTATACTGGAGGCCTGGTGCACTGATCATGCAAATTGAAAGGAAATTAATTAGAAGGTGGCCAGCAGGGTGGGACTGGGCCAAAAGAGCCAGACACACTCTGGAACCAACCTCCTGCAGTCCTCCCTGGCCAGCCACACCTAGAGTGGCATTGGGGCTCACAGGGCACCTGCAGAGTGTGTGGGTTCCCTCCACCAGGTGGGGTTCCTTGGCCTAGCCTGTGGGGATCGGGCCAAAACCAGCAGTCTGACATCCCCTGAGGGGTCCCGGAGTGCCAGAGGGCACTCTGCAAAGTTGCTGTGGCTCAACAGCTCTTGTGTTGAGAGTCTGATCCCTGATGGTCATTGTGTATCATAGCTACCAGTCGGACAGTCAGATGGTAGCTTAGGTTTTTATAGAGATAACACACTTTATAGTTATTGCTTATTTTCTTGGCTGTGTTCCCTCTTAGAATGAAAGTTCTATGAGAGCAATGACTTGTATATATTAGTCACCATTTTATCCCTCTGCCTACCAAAGTATCTGGCACCTTGTGGAGGTTTAATATATATTTTTTAGGTGAATGAATGAAGAGCACACACTCAGACTGAATCAAAGAATCTCACATCCAGGTATGATTATGTGAGAAGTCTTGCTATAGGGTTAAGCATTTCAGTGAGTATTCAGCAAAATTTTACCATGCTCTCCAAATGGTGCCACAATGATATGAAAGGGATCCAAAGGTCCCAAACATGTTAGTAATAAGGAAAAGAATTACAAGTACAATTTTGAAGGAGAATATCCTGGGACATAAATACTTTCATATTTCATCCAGGTAATTTCTCTATAATTTTCTCTATTTGATTCATTGGTTTATTTAATCTTTTAGCAAATATTTAAAATGTGCCTTTTAGAAACAAATGATTCATTAAGACCAGACTAGACCCTACCAACTGCATGGAGTATTAGGGAAGAACTCATGGAAGTTTATTCTTGTATTTTATTTGGCAAGAAGAAAATGCTGTATGAAAACACAACTGTCTTCAATGAAGAGTGGCACCTATTATTATTATTTTTTAACATTAAAGGACTCTGGAGAGTCCCTGTATAATTTATTTTATTTTATAAAATTTTTTTTTTTTTTATTGATTTCAGAGAGGAAGGGAGAGGGAGAGAGAGATAGAAAAAGATGTCAAAGGTTTAAACTGAAGCTGTATGTTTTCTGGTGACACAGCCTCCTCTGACCACCCAGGTCTTATATAGATGGTGTGTGAAGGGGATGGCAAGCCTTGTTGAAAACTGGGGGAGGGGCTAATTGTCTGGTCCAGTTTGATCTAGAACCAAAGCCCCCAGGCAGCATGGTTGAAGTTTGCCATCAAATCTAATCAAGAGAATGCTGGCCACCTGTGAATCTGCAGAAATCTTGGGGAGGGCTTTGGGCTTTTAAAGCACACGGAATTTGGGGTTCATCTTAACCCCCAATGTTTCAACATTTAACATTTTCTGTTTTTATTCCCAACATGCTCTTTGTTGGAAGGCCCTGCTCTTCTATCTCTAACAACTTAGGCATGTGGGTGTTCAATTCACCTTTTTTGAAAAAATTTTTTTTTATTGATTTCAGAGAGGAAGGAAGAGGAAGAGATAGATAGAAACATCAATGATGAGAAAGAATCACTGATGGGCTATCTCCTGCATGCCCCACACTGGGGATCGAGCCCACAACCAAGGCATATGCCCTGACTGGGAATCAAACCATGACCTCCTGGTTTATGGGTTGACACTCAACCACTGAAACACACCGGCTTGGCTCAACTCACCTTTTAAATTCTCACTCAAATATCAGTTTCTCCGTAAAACCTGTCCCCCCAAAAATTTATCTTTCTTCTAAATATCCACAGAACCTGCATGCATGTCTTTTATGGTTTTTATTCATTTTTACTTGCTTTCTTGTAGTTTATAAACACATAGAACATTATCTATAGATAGAAGTATATTCTTGCAGAAAGAAACAGCATCTTATTTACTTCTGTTGCCCATGATGACCTCTACTTATTATGTGCTCAGTCATTTATTTTTCCTAACGACCAAATGCATGTGACTGTGGTAACCCTTGGTCTGGATATTACATCTTAATATATATAATGCCGTATCTTCTTGTTATTATATAGAATGTATTTCATATTATTCTTTCTAAATTGTACATTCACCATCAGTGATTGAGACCTGCACTGGAAATGTTCATTGAAAAGGGGGAGATACTTAAGGAAAAATACTTAGGGAAAGGTGTCAGTAATCAATCAAATAATAGAGCCATGGAAAGAATTGAAAAAAGAACTAAAATGTCATCTCCATGAAGATAGACAGAGAACACTTACAGGTAGATAAATTATATGATATAAACAAATGAACCTTCTTGCAGAATTATATTTATTCTGCCATTATTGACCGCCGGGGTAGGAGATGAAATAAAGTTTCCAAACAGCCTTTTACTTTAGTTTTTCTATTAGTTCTTATCAAAATCAGATACATTAATCTTTAAGAGGCATTTTTATTGCTTCTGCAAGCTTTTATTCTTGGTTTAAATAAAGGATACTAGTTTAGGATCTCAGGGATGTTCATGCTTCCACACAAGCAAGACATTAATATTTGTACCTAATTAATATTCAACAGGAAGCAAATGAAAGCACCTCACCTGCTTTGGCAAAACCTGTTCCATCAAAATATGTGCCTTTCTGAGCATTTGCAAAACATGTCCCAACATGGAAGCTGGAGGTTGGCTGCTCCAGGTCCACAGGGGCCTCTGTCATGTGAAGGTTCCGGATGCAGCCATCGATGCTGTAGGTCACCTGTGAGTCAGGTCAGAAGAAACAAAATCAGGTTTTGCCTCTACGTGCAATGCAATCATTCGTAGGGTATTCTAAGCATGTCATCAACAGCCATTCATCTTAAAGCACCCCAAAATTGCCAGAATCTGCACTTTCACCCCAAGCTTCACAGCATGAGCCTGGAATATGATCATTCTGATATTCTAAACACTGCAGAGAGTGATGGGCTCATGTGGGTCTCATAACTTTTAATTATCCTACATTTTCACTAATAATATTTCAACCTTACTATATACACATTTTGCCATAACATATGTTCAAATTCTGTTTGAAAAGATAATTAGGTTTGGTTGTGTTTCTTCCTTATGAAAACCTAATAAAAGCCGCGAACTCTTTCCTAAGAAAATGCACGTACACATAAAAGCCTGCATGAAACAACCAAAGTTTAGGGAATTATAGAAACCGATCAATCATTCTCGGCTCCATTATATTTCACCTGGTTTCAGTGATGCCATTAATCGGCCTTGCCATGCTCACTTCAGATGCTCCCATTCTGATAGGCTTGGGTGGCATATCCCACCTCTATGAGAGGAAGGCAGTGCTGACCATTCATAGAAGAGCCAAATGCTGAGAATTACAACCATGGTCTTTGATGAAAGACAACTCTACGTTATCATGTGTTCTGATTTGAGCATGGAATGTTTCACATTTGTATGTACTGTGTTCTCTAAAAACATGAATCTCCTGTGCTTCTTAAACGAATGCTTTCCGAAGCAAACCAGGACACACATTCTAACAAAAACATTATGTTGTAAATATTTATTAACAAAATTGTTCAGACTTAAATTCTGAATCCCGTACTGGATAACTGTAATATAAATACTGCATCTCTCAATGTTTGCTAACTCTCTAGTTTTGAAACAATACCCTCAATACTATCTCTGTCCTCCTCCTTGTCCCATGCTTTCTGTGTGCTTGGAACTCCTTCAAGTACATTCGGTATATTACCACACTCAACCTTTATAGCAACCTTGTTTGTTTGGTATTATTATTATTATTATTTAATTTTACAAAAGAGGAAACTGTGTCCGTGAGAGATTAGGTAAATTGCTTAAGATCACACAGCCAATCAATAGTTAATTAGGCATTCAATCCAGAGGAGTCTGGCTGCAGGATCCACACTCTGTCCTGATATTGCCTCTCCTAGTCCGATCTGTCTGGAAGACCTTCCATCACTTCTCAGAAAAGATGATTTCCTGTCTAACCCTAAGTGGACATTGGCCAATGGGACCTGATAATTGAAAATACATCCATGACTCAGCCGATTATTTAGGCCACAAAGAAACAAATTAGTAGACACTTACGGGGCCGATTCTCCGGGTAGTGTAGTTGATGGGTAGCCCACCAACATACAACATTCCCACCACATCCAGGATGTCAGCCTTCTTGGGACTGATGGTTCTGTTGGAGGCATCGTCTACATAAAGAATTCCTTCTTGCTTAATTCGAGCAATCTTAATCTACAACAAGAAGAGGAGTCATCAGTGCCAATCATGGACATATTTCAAATATGCAGAGGGTGAGACATGAGCACTTAAAGGGCATTCCTCAGGAAAAGCAAAACAACCGAGTGCCTCGATGTGCTAAGCCCATCATTTAAGTGGAATTAAACCTATTTTACAAAATATCTCAAATTCTGGTTTTCTTTCATTACTGCCTTCTGGGAAAGAGCACAAAATCTTCCTGGGTGAGCTCTAGATGGAAGATCCTTCCAGAGGCTGCCAAGTAAGCAGGTTGTGAGGAGCTGGGCAGATTGAGAGCCCTGTCACGATTCCATGAGCTGCAAAATCCATGTCTGTTTTTAAACGTGCATGCGTTTGATTAAGCAAAGCCTGGTCTCCCCAGCACAGTTTCAGATACGCTGCATCCCTCTGCCTAACAGGCCCTCCTCACACAGAACTGATGGGAGGGAGGGCAGAGCGTCCAGGCTGCACCACGGTTTCTGCAGCAGCTGATGAGTACAAAATCAGGAGGAAGATGGAAAGCCGGCTGATGCTGAAACTGCAGCAGGGGAGTGAATTATCTTCTGGGATAGAGTGAGAAAGGGGCGTGAAGACTGGCTGCAGCATAAAAACCTTGAGTCTGAATTAAGAAAAATGTTCATGGAATCCTGTGAAAAGCTGGAGGCAGGGGGGCGGGGAGCAGGAGAGGGCTAGAAGGGGATCGATGGGGGGAAAGGGGGGAGATATGTAATACTTTCAACAATAAAAATTTTTTAAAAGTGAATTGACATCAGGGTGAGAAGAATTTAGGACCTCATTTTACACTTATTCTGGTTTGGGAAGTAATTAAAAAAAAAAAACCCTTCAAAAATAAAATCCCTTCTTTCTCTTCTTCTGGCACCCCTATAATTCTGATGTTGGTACGCTTGAAGTTGTCCCAGAGACTCCTTACACTATCTTCATACTTTTTGATCCTTTTTCTTTTTTCTTTTTGCTTTTCCAGCTGGGTGGGTTTTGCTTCTTCATATTTCATATCTTTGACTTGATTCTTGCGATCCTCTCGTCTGCTGTTGGATCTCTGTATATTATTCTTTATTTCAGTCA
>PVJC01044781.1:0-13970 GCA_004026665.1 Murina feae
TGGGCCAGCTGGCCAAGCACTCGTGCATGAATTCATGCACTGGGTCTCTAGTATTTCTATATTTCCTCCTCTCTCTAGCCTCTAAAAACTACCACTCTACTCTCTGTTTTTATGAATTTGACTACTTTAGATTTCTAATATAAGTGGTGTTATGCAGGGTTTGTCTTTCTGTATCTGCTTTGTTTCACTCGGCATAATATCCTCCAAGTTCATCCATGTTGTAACACATGCAGGTTTTTCTCGTCTTTAAAAAAATGTATTATGTATTTTTTTTAAGTTAATCTTTACCTAAGAATTTTTCCTATTGATTTTTATAGAGAGAGAGGAAGTTGGGGGGGGGGGGAGGATACATGTGATGAGAGAAAGGAAGGGGATAAAGAAAGAAACATAGATGTGAGAGAGACATTGTTTGGTTTGGTTGCTTCTTGCAAGTGCCTGGAGGATTGAACCTGTAACCCAGGTACATGCCTTTGATCAGGAATCAAACCCATGACCATTTGGTGTCCAGGCCAATGTTCTAACCACTGGTAAGGGCAGTTTTCCTCCTTTTAAATAACTGAATAGTATTTCATTGTATGTATTTACCACATTTTATTTATCCACTAATCTATCAACAGACATTTAGGTTGCTTCCATGTCTTGGCTATTTGAATTATGCTACAATGACCATGGGAGTGCAGATATCACTTCAAGATCTTAATTTAAATTCCTTTGGATATATACTCAGAAGAGGAATTGCAAAGTCATGTGGTAGCTCTATTTTAAATATTTTGATGAATCTCCTTACTGTTTTCATAGTGGCCACACCAATCTACATTCCCATCAACAGTATACCAGGGTTTTCTTTTCTGGATGTCCTCATCAAGACTTGTTGTCTTTAATGTGTGTTTTTTTTAATAGTCATCCTATCTGGTGTGAGGTGATATCTCATTTTGGTTTTAATTGGAATTTTCTTTTTTTAAAATAATTTTTAAAAATATATTTTATTGATTTTTTTTTTTTTTTTTTACAGAGAGGAAAGGAGAGGGATAGAGAGTTAGAAACATCGATGAGAGAGTAACATCGATCAGCTGCATCTTGCACACCCCCTACTGGGGATATGCCAAGCAACCAAGGTACATGCCCTTGACCAGAATTGAACCTGGGACCCTTCAATCTGCAGGCCGATGCTCTATCCACTGAGCCAAACTGGTTAGGGCAAATTGGAATTTTCTTGATGACTACTGATGTTGAGCACCTTTTCATTTATCTATTGGTTTCCTTTTAAAATTTATTTAAAAGTAAAAAATAATTATAAGACTGTATTGTTGGGTTTATTACTCATACAGTAACATATGATAATGATAGCTCAAAGGAGTTGGGGTAACAATAGAGCTACATTGGCAGAAGGAAACAATACTAGATGATAAGTTGAGCGCACTGGAAGAAATAAAGAATACCAGAACTGGTAAATGTGCATGCTTGTGTAAAAGACACTTTAAATATGCTTCTCCTTTCCTTTTTCAAGTTCTTTCATAGGTACATGATTGTAAAGCAATATTTGTAACACAATTGTTGGGCCTATCACATATGTAGATGACATATGTGACAATAATCACATGATAGTGAGAATGCATAACACTGTATTTGGCTTAAGTATTTTGCTGGAATTAAATTAGTATTAATCTGAAATTGTTTGTGATAATTAAGATGCATATAATCTTCAGAGCAAACACTAAGAATATAGCTTCAAAAGTTAAAACATCAAGAAAAGAATTTTAAAAAAGAAAAACATTCAAATGGTAACATATAAAAATCTATTGGACAGAAAAGAAGAAAGTAAGGGAGAAACAAAGCAGCAAAAAGATGAGATAGAAAACAATAGTGTCCTGGCTGGTATGGCTCATTGTCCAGTACACCAAAAGGTGGCAGGTTCAACTCCCAGTCAGGGCACATACATAGGTTTCGAGTTCAATCCTGGATCAGGGCGCTTACAGGAGGCAACAAATTGATGACTCTCTCTCTCTCTCTCTTTCTCTCTCTCTCTCTCTCTCTCTCTCTCTCTCTCTCTCTCTCTCTCTCAAAAAATCAATGTAGTGGCGTTGCTTGGTCCAGAGGCAGGTTGCAGGCTGCTGGTGCCGGGCTGAGGAGAACAGTGAGTCGGTTTGGCATTGGCAGTTGGGGTCCCCGCAACAATGAGTGCTGCTGGGGAGTCCCGTCCGCATGGGGTGAAGCATTCAGCCTCTCCAGACAATGATCTTGGATCTAGAAATTGGGAGGCAGCAGACTTAGGTAATGAAGACAGAAAACAAAAGTTCTTGAGACTTATGGGCGCAGGAAAGAAAGAACGTACCGGTCGTCTTGTGATAGGAGATCACAAATCAACATTTCATTTCTGAACAGGGGAAGAAGGCAAGAAAATTAATGAAGAACTGGAGTATCAGTTATCAGCAAAGTATGGACAATAAATTGTCAGGAAGATATTGAAGACATTGTGGACTTAGCTTCAGTGTAGTAGAAGATCATGATGGAGAAGATGTGGCTGGAGATGATGATGATGATGATGGTGGTGGTTCACCTGATCCTGAAATTCCAAATGACTCTCAAAGTGATTCGGAGTCAGAGAAAGAAGAATCTGCTGAAGCACTCAGGCTCCCCAGCACCTTGGAGAAGTGGAGGATCCCCAAAACAAAAAGATGCAAAAAGCAACTACAAAATGACATTTGTTAAATCCAGTGGTTCATAACTCCCAAACACTTTGTCTTTGTATTAAAAGAAAGCCTATTGTTATAATGCACAGTGGAGGACAGCTTACAGAGCACAGGACGTTGTGTTATAATTTAAAAAAGTCCTTTTAAGTAATTACAGAGAGTGTTTGCTCTCAATGCCATGCGTTACACTTTTATGGGCATGATTAAAATCAAATTTATAATGTGTGAGAGTTGTGTAAAGTAAGAAATAAATACAATACTTAACTCCCTTTCATATTAGCATTATCAAGCCTCTAATCTCACCTTTTATCCCTTCAAATAGCTGAGGGAGACACTATTTGTTGTTTGCAGCAACTGTGTTTTTTGTGTTCATATCTTTCTCATAAAAAGTTTATCTGTATTGTGATGTGTTCATGAAAAGAATTACTTTATTATATTTTGTTATTGTAGAACTATTCATCATGGATATTTCTGCTGCCAATAGCAACTAAATTAATGTTGGCAAACGGTTAGGTACTTAGTTTACTCTTACTGAGTTAACTCTATTCTTTTGGACCAAAGTAACATGAAAGCAAATACTTTTCAAACCTGCTAGGATGGAACTACAACTGTAACACATTTGGAATGCTGTCCTTATCCTCCCCATGCCCCTCCAACCCCAAGCTTGTGCCCTCACCCCCTTGTTGTCTGTGTCCATTGGTTAGGCATTCATACAAGTCCTTTGGTTGATTTCTCCCTCTCCCCCCCACTCTTCCTTACCTTCCCTGTGTATTTTTTTTCATTTTTAAAAAATAAGTCTTTATTGTTCAGATTATTACAGTTGTTCCTCCTTTTTCTCTCCATAGCTCCCCTCCACCCGGTTACCACCCCACCCCACATCGTGTCCTTACCGCCCCATTATCCTCATACATAGGTGTTCGATTTTTGTCCAGTCTCTTCCTGCATCCCCCACATCCCTTTCCCCCTGAGAACTGTCAGTCCACTCCCTTTCTATGCCCCTGATTCTATTATATTCACCAGTTTATTCTGTTTATCATGTTTTTTTATTCACTTGATTTTAAGAATCACTTGTTGATAGATATATATTTGTTGTCACTTTGTTGTTCATAATTTTTATCTTTAAATTTTTCTTCTTCCTCTTTTTAAAGAATACTCTTTAGCATTTCATATTATAGTGGTTTGGTGGTGATGAACTCCTTTAGCTTTTTCTTATCTGTGAAGCTTTTTATCTGACCTTCAATTCTGAATGATAGCTTTGCTGAGTAAAGTAATCTTGGCTGTAGGTTCTTGCTATTCATCACTTTGAATATTTCTTGCCACTCCCTCTGGTCTGCATGGTTTCTGTTGAGAAATCAGCTGACAGTCGTATGAATGTCCCCTTGTAGGTAACTAACTGTTTTTCTCTTGCAGCTTTTAAGATTCTCGCTTTGTCTTTTGCTCTTGGCATTTTAATTATGATGTGTCTTGGTGTGGTCCTCTTTGAATTCCTTTTGTTTGGGGTTTTCTGTGCTTTCTGGTAAGTCTATTTCTTTCACCAGGTAGGGGAAGTTTTCTGTCATTATTTCTTAAAATAGGTTTTCAATATCTTGCTATTTCTCTTCTTCTGGCACACCCATAATTTGGATGTTGGTATGCTTGAAGTTATCCTAGAGGCTCCTTACACTATCTTCATATTTTTGGATTCTCTTTTCTTTTTGCTTTTCTAGTTGGGTGTTTTTTGCTTCTTTGTATTTCAAATCTTTGACTTGATTCTTGGGATCCTCAAGTCTGCTGTTATATTTCTTTATTTCAATCAGTGTATGCTTAATTTCTAGATGGTCCTTTTTTATATCCTTGAGGGTCATACTAAATTTTTCAGAGGTTTCTAGAAGTTTCTTGAGTAACCTTATTACTGTGGTTTTGAACTCTATATCCAGTAGTTTGCTTTCCTCCATTTCTGTCATTTTTGACATGTTTCTTTGTCTCTGCATTTTGTCTGCTTCCCTGTGTTGATAGAGTGACTTTGTGTGCTAGGTGTCCTATAGGGCCCAGTGGCTCAGCCTCCCTAATTACTTGAGGTGGACACTCTTGATGCATCCCTTTGTGGACTGTGTGCACAGTCTTGTTGTAGTTAAGCCTTGATTACTGTTGGTATCACTGGGAGGAATTGACCTCCAGGTCAATTGGCTGTGAAAACCAGTTGTGTCTACAATTGGAGAACTGCTGTGCTGGAAATACCCAATGGGGCAGAGCTTGCTTCAGTGGGGCTTTGGCGCTCACTGAGCCTGCCCGCTGAGTGTGTCTCTTATGTAAGGTGACCAGACGTCCTGCTTTTGGAGGGACAGTCCTGATTTTTAATAGTTTGTGCCACGTCCTGTGGTGTTTTAAAAAATTCCCGATTACTCTTTGTAATAGTTGAAGTAATAAGAAAAGAAAAAAAGAAAAAAAAAAGAACCCCCCCTGGTCAATGATGTACTGCTTTAAATATGGTCACCTTACTCTTATGGATGTGAGGAGTTGTAATCTGGATGATCCCACTCTGACCACTGGGTACACTGGCTCTTGGATTTCCAAGGAGGTGCATAGTCAGCCACTGCCTGAGGCCACCCAGCAGGAGCTACAGAGAGATCTGCAGATTCCTCCTCTTATTTGAGGTTTGGAAGTGCCCAGATGATGCACAGCTGTGAAGCAATGCAGGCTGCTGATGAGCCTTAGGCCTTATTTTGGAAGCTCTGAGGTTCTTTTACCCAGCTGCAGCTAGTTAGGTTTAGATTGCAAAAGCCTCTGTGCACAGCTTGGGTGGGGTTGTAAATTGGGTGGGTGGGGTCTCGGGGAATCATGGGGCAGTGCAAACAGCAATGGTTGCTCGTGGTCCCTGCCCTGGAGAGGTCCCTGTTTCTGTGTCCTGTGGCCTGGTTCAAGAACAATGAACGCTGTGAGCACCTCTGAGAGAAAGCCGCCCTTGTGTTCTGGCCCGATGCCAGACAGTTCAGTTTCTCCCCGTATGAGTCTGGGTCCCCACAGTCTTGCCTGGAACTGGAGTTCAGAGCAGTCGGGAGTTTGTATCTCCCCCCAATTGAAAAAGACCACAGCATACTTCCATACCTCCACTCTTCCGTACCTCTGCACTGCCTACCAGTCTAGATACACTTTTCTCTTTCCCTCTAGTTTCAGACTTCCACTCAGTCAGCCTTTCTGTGGTTCTGGATGATATCTGTTTTGTCTTTTAGTTGTAGTTTTGATGTGGTTGTGCAAGGCAGCAAGTTCAGGTATTTACCTATACCACCATCTTGGTTCCTCCTTCCCTGTGAAGTTTGATGGTCTGATCGATGCTTTCTATGTCTGGATTTGTTTTTGTCCATCTGTTTATGTTGTTCATTATATTTCACAAATGAGTGAAATCATGTGATATTTATCTTTGTCTGACTTATTTTGCTTGGCATAATGCTCTCCAGGTCCATCCACGCTGTTGCAAATGTAGGAGTCCCTTCCTTTTAACAGTAGTGTAGTATTCTATTGTGTAGATGTACCACAGCTTTTAGATCCACTCATCTGCTGATGGGCACTTAGGCTGTTTACAAATCTTAGCTATTGTAAATTGTGCTGCTATGAACATAGGGATGCATATTTCCTTTCTGATTGGTGTTTCTAGTTTCTTGGGATATATTCCTAGAAGTGGGATCACTGGGTCAAATGGGACTTCCACTTTGAGTTTTTTGAGGAAATGCCATATTATTCTCCACAGTGGCTGCACCACTCTGCATTCCCACCAGCAGTGCATAAGGGTTCCTTTTTCTCCACATCCTCGCCAGCACTGTTGTTTGTTGATGCTAGCCACTCTGACAGGTGTGAGATGGTACCTCCTTGTTCTTTTGATTTGCATCTCTCAGATGATTAGTGACTTTGAGTATCTATACTAATAAAAGGATAATATGCTAATTAGATCAGGAGACCAGACATCTTCTGACTGTGTGACTTCCTTTCAGACAAAGCTATGGCGGTGGGGGCTGAGGCAGAGGTGATTAGGGGCTATGAGACAGGCAGGGGAGGGCAGTTGGGGGCCATCAAGCCAGCAGGGGAGTACTTAGGTGGTGATCAAGCTGGTAGGCAGGCGAGTGGTTAGGAGCCAGTGGTCCTGGATTGTGAGAAGGTAGGTTATCAGGCACATCACCTGGTTCCACACTGAATGGTGTTCAATTGTAAAAGATGTTCAATTCCATTTGCTTACTTCTCATGTCCTTGGATCTTTCATTTAATGCCTGAATTAGTTTCCCACATTCATTAGCATATTTACGTGTTGTAGAAGGCTTTTGTCCTTCAGAGTGGGAAATGCACAAAGTTATTCCTTTCGAGTTATACTTCCCACAGCCTTAATTTAGCTTCAAATGATCTCACATCTGAAAGCAGGGAGCTGAGAAGCTGGTCGGGGCCCTGTGGCTTGACGTTCAGCTCTGAGAGGTCCTGGGTAATGCCACCATGAGCTAGCCCACACAGCCACCTTCTGCCACTGAGTTCCCTGACAGGTTTTCCCTTCAGCTCCATAAACTGCTGGGTTTCATCCCGCGGTTTGTAAAACCTCATGAGCATGTTTCCGCAACTCAGCCTCTGCACTTCACAGAAGATCACCGCGCTCAGTCATGATCTTCAGTAACTCCTTAAACTGTTGGCTGTTAAACCATTTGCTCTTGACAAAATTTATGCATGACGCTCCTGTTGACCTCACATTGTTGAGCCGCAACAACGGTGCACAGAGACTTGCCTGGTGAATGATGCTGTGGCACATAATTAAATCACTTGGATCAAGACCGAAACCATTCGGTTCCTTCTCGACAAATGCAGTTCTTCTTTTTTTGTGAGCCAACAGTTGCTCCATCTGGAGTAAGGCCACTTCACTTTTCAAATGTTAGCTCAACATTTTTTCATAATAAAACAAATCTCTCAAACAAGCCCTTGTCACTTGTAGTGCCAAGCGTGGCTTCCAATGACAGCAGTTCCCCTCATGTGTCAAATGCTGCAGTTATCCCACAAATGAAAATTGTTATGTCATTGTCTCGTCATAACAAAGAGGCAAAACTGGAAATCTGCAGAATCCTTCAGTGTTTTTCAATATCTTGATGAGACGTTTCTCTGAGACAAACTGACACTCAAACAATTTGACCTTGTCTGGTGCTAACAACTCTGCAGCAGCCACCGTGCGCTCTTCCACAAGCTCCCTCTACAGGAGGCCTCGGCTTCTTTGCATTTAGCTCGCTCACTACATGACTCACCTGAGTAACATTGTCTCTGTCACCAGGCCTCGTGAAAGTGGCTTGCTGTGATTCCAACTCTCTTGAAGAGCATTGGAATCACATTTGGCTGCCAATTTGCCGAGTTTAGCATGTTTTGAGCTGTCATGACACTCCAGACTGGCTTTTTCATTACTGCTAAGGCATCACCACAAACTAGGCACACAGGTTTGCCTTTGACTTCAACAACAATATAATCACGTGTCCATTTCTCTTGGAAAGAACGACACTGCATCAGCTTTTCTTTTCTTTGTGGTTGCCATTTGTAGGATGTCAGATCACTCAAATTTTATTAACTATCCAGTGTGTGTTGCCAGCGACATGATTATTTTGCTTTGATCGCTGTTCTAATCCTGCATCTTGGATTTGGAACATATCCAACGTTCATATCATCGACTCTTGAAGTCTTTTCTGTGTACTGTAATTTCCTTAATTTTCATCCGAGATTCAGTTTTGCCAGGATTGTTGATCGTAGATGTGTGGACAAAGGTTGGATTGGAGTTATCATTTGTGTCAACAAAGAAGTTGACAACATTGTCACCAATCATGGGAGGCAAGGTCGTCAACAACATGAGGAATCATCTCATCTCATCATCACTGGATCACTGTAGCTTTTTGCACAGTGAGTTAACACTTCCACCGTGTGTATGCTCCCAGCCTGCCTGGCACTGGCTGTCCTCTAAGTCACTGTAACACAGGCAGGTGGGCCTACAAGAAGCATACATGTCTGTCCCTTCATGTACTTGTGTATGTCCTGTCTATCCTGTAATGAACATTTCTTGCTTGGCCCTCAAAATTTACATTATTATTATGATTCATTTAATATAAATTTATGTTGTTATGAAAACAGCTCCTATATTTATTTAATTTTGAGTCCCACCTGCGAGTGCCTTGGCAGAACCAGACCAAATGATATTGCAGGCCTTATAATGCCTGTGGGCCAGATGTTCCCCACCTCTTATTTAGTATAATACCCTCTAGGTCAAGCATGTCAAACTCACGGCCCACAGGCCGCATGCAGCCCACAATGAATACTTTTGCAGCCCAGCCAACATAATGGTATGTAAGAAACGTTTTAATAAAAATTTCATAACTTAATTTTTACAATATCTTGTTATACATAATTATTAATAGCTAACTACAAGGTTCACTAATGACTGATTACTATAATATTACATTCATTTCCCTTATGCGCCTTGCACACAGGCATACCATTTCTCTCCACTAATACTAGCAGTGAATATTTTAGCAGCCAATTGCCATGTCATTAGTCTTGTACTGACTTGTTTGGTGTGTGCAAGAGGAAATATTTTAGTTTCAGAGAATGACAAAAATAAATTTATTTGCATTATGCTTATTAATTTGTGCAGTTATTCAGTGTCTGATAAGTTAATGTTCAATAAAAATATTAATTTTTATGAAAATGTTCTATTATTTATGTTAACGACTATTCATTTATTTCAGCCCTTTGTATTCATATGTCTCTATAGAAATAAACCTACATTTTTATGAAAATTGAAGCTTTTGTTTTTTTGCAGTCCACATAAACTTAAACCTTGTTTATTTGGCCCATATTAGCGTTTGAGTTTAACATGCTTGCTTTAGATCCATCCATGCTGTTGCAAATGGCAATATTTCATTCTCCTTTATTGCTGCATACAATTAATGGACACTTGGGTTGTTTCCATGTCTTGGCTGTTGTAAATAATGCTGCAAGAACAGAGAGGTCCATGTATCTATTCAAATAAACTAATAAATAACATAGAATCTGAGGCATGGAAACAAGGAACAGACTGACGAATCTCAGAGGGAACAGAGGAGGGGAGGAAAGAAGAGATTAACCAAATAATGTATATGTATATATGTATTGCCCACGGACACAGACAATAGGGTAGTGAAGGTCTGGGGCAGGGTGGGAACCAGGTAGAGGGGGGAGTGGGAGGAAATGAGGGGACATCTGTAATTTTCTCAACAGTAAAGATTTGAAAAAGACAGGATCATACTAAAAGTGAGGACCAAATTACAAACTGATAATATATCCAAACTAAAACAAAACACGGGACATTGCAAAATGGCATAAAAAAGAGTCCAGTGATTGACGACACGATGAAATAGGTTAATAGCTATCAGAGATTGTACTGGGTTTTCTCTGATGCATAACAGATTAGCACAAACGACAGGTTAAAGTAACACACATTTATTTTCCCACAGTTTTTGTGGGCCAGAATCCATTCACAACTAACATGTTCCTCTATTTGGGATGTCATCCTATCACATTTTCTACATAACATAACCTCATCAAGGACAATCTGTCATCTTCACCATGTTACTGGTTGGAAGCAAGTCATGTTTTCTGTTAACTTTCAAGGCAGGAGATTACCCAGGGGTCACCTTGGAGTGTGTCTCTTGGTTCCCTCTCTGGATTCTTGGTTCTCCTGAGTCATCCATCCTTCTTTGCAGTAGGTTGTGTTTGCAGCTCAGCGGTTTATCCATCCACTTCCTGCCAAAGGAAACTGGGAGCCCCACAGCCCCTCCATTTGTACTATCTACAGTTTAAGTCCAGGCAGAAGTATGTCTTCAAAACTGTGTGACTTCTGTGGATTTTTTGAAATTCACTCTATTGTACAAAAGCCACATCTATTAGTATGTTCGAGGCCATCACTTCTCTATGTTGGTCATGCTGAGAAGTCTGAGGGACAACAGCTGAGAAGACTGGTGAGATGAACCTTCAATCTGAGGGGATGGTGAGGCACAGCTTCCTCTGAGAGGATGGTGAGACACAACTTCAATCTGAGAGGATGGTGAGGCACAGCTTCAATCTGAGAGGATGGTGAGGCACAGCTTCAATTTGAGGGGATGGTGAGACACAGCTTCACTCTGAGAGGAAGGTGAGACACAGCTTCACTCTGAGAGGATGGTGAGACACAGCTTCACTCTGAGAGGATGGTGAGACACAGCTTCACTCTGAGAGGATGGTGAGGCACAGCTTCAATCTGGTGGAACTAGTGAGGTGCACCTTCTATCTCCTGAGAGGACTGGTGAGAATCATACTCAATTTCCTGAGAGGACTGATGAGGCGCACTTTCAATTTCATGAAAGGACTGGTGAGGCACATGTTCAATCTGAGAGGATGGTGAACCTCTCATTTAATCTCCTGAGGGGACGGGTGAAGCACAGCTTTCATCTCCGAGGGCCCCTTTGGGTGACTGAGTTCTCTACCTGGTTGATTTCCCCAGATGTGTCTGCCAGTGTCACAGTGACTGAGATAGACAGCAGGCAAAGGAGTAACATTATGTACATGGGGATCCTTAAAGAAGAGAAGACAAGCTGCGACATGCTGCAGTTTCATTTTCAACTGTTCATTGTGAAGGTGATGAGGGAGCACTCTTGAGGCCATTGAAAAATTAATGAGCAGTTTTCAAAGGGATTCTCAGTATTGTCACAACAAAAAAGATGTGTGAGAGAGAACAAGGCAAAGGGCCCTGTTCCAGCTGCCATGAGCCACAGAAATGGAGGAAAGGTATTGAGGAAGTTTTATGCAGCAACCTCCAATCACTCTATACTAAGTGTTCTAGAAAAGGTGTGTAGAATGAATCTAGAAGACTTTTTCCCGAACTTAGGGAACACTTTTGTCTTTGGATGGATAATATTCTTGCAATTTAAAGGTATTAAGGAGAATAACGGAAATGTACAAGTAGTTACCTATGTAGTGATGATATTTTTTACTGTAAGATCAGAAACAAAATAAAAGCAAACTCACTTTTATGATGAAACTCACTTTTAAGGCTGCCAGAAAGGAAGTACAAAAACTAGCCCAGATAGTTATTTTACATAAAAGGACAGGAAGAAGACAGGAAATGGAATTCCTATCTGAAATGTTAGATGCTGGGGGAAAATGAAGGAGGGTAACTGAACGCAAGAAGCAGGTGTTGCTGAAAAGGGGGTGTGGGAGAGGAGGTTTGGGAGGTGGAAGAGAGACAAGGGAGAGGAGAAATTGCAGCGGAAGCCATGAGCAGTAACGAGGATGCTAACAATCCCTGTGAGGCATGATTAAAACTTCTCATTGACACACTCTCGAAGAACTGAATTACGTTTCAAAACATTTTGGAGCTATATTTTGTCTTTCTTTTGATGTAAAACACTGCTCAAGCGCATTCCTTCTACTGGAAGTTCAAGATCCCTCTTTGCAGCTCTAAGGATGATGTTCACCAGCAGGTGGCGACACTGCACTTTCCCTTCTCCCTCCCTCTCACATCTGGACTGGGAGATGCCAGCATTCCTTCCTAGAGGGTGGCAGGCAGCCCACCCAGCTCTTATTTCTCTAACTGTTCCTTCCCTGTTCCCAAAATGTGATGCAACCTGACACGCCTTAGGGATGTTTGAGAACCAAAGAAGCATGAAATGGGGCATATCCTAACGCCTGCTTCTGCCTGGAGTCCAAAGAACTCATCTTTCACATGTTCTAACAGGTGAGAGATTAATATTACAACCCGCAGGCTCCAAACACCTTCCTGCCTGCACTCTGGAGCAGGGCACTGTTCTTCCCTTAAGCTTTGGTGGTCCCCTGCCACCATCTAGTGCCTCCTTCATACCTCAGAGTGACATTTTACTCTTTATTTAAAGACTAGTGGCCCAGTGCACAAAATTTGTGCACATTAAAAGGGGATTAATTAGAGGAAATATTTTAATATTGCTATTTGCCCTTTCTCTATAATAGAAGTGTCAGAGATGAAAGACAATTAGTAAAACGTATATGAAAATCTTCCTCCTATCAGAGTCTGGGGTGCACCATGGAACCCAGAGTCAAGTCTTCAACCACCCACGTGCACCTCAAAATCGCTCAAGACCCAAAGCTGGCCAGCCCCTCTTCATTGGGCGAGATCCAGACCCAGCCAGTCCCACCCTGTGAAGCCCTGCCAGGTGGGGGGTGCAGCCTCAGGTCCCCTGGGTACCAGGGCAGGGGGGCGTGGCCTGAGGTCCCCTGTCAAGCCCCACTGGGCAAAGGGAGCGACCTGTGATCCTCCAGCCTGGTGCTGGGTCAGGGGCACAGCCTGAGGTCCCCTGGCCTGGCACTGGGGTAGGGGGCATGGCCTGAGGTCCCCTGGCCCAGCACCAGGGTGGGGGGCACACCTTCAGGGCCCCCATCAAGTCCCGTTGGGTGTGGGGCACAGCCTCAGGTCCCCTGGCCTGGCACCAGGGAAGAGGGTGCAGCTGAGTTCCTCTGGCCTGGTGCCAGGGTGAGGGGAGCAGCCTGAGGTCCCCCAGTTCAGCACTGGGATGGGGGATGCAACTTGATGTCTCCTGTCAAGCCCTGCCGGGCAGGGGGCGCAGCCTCAAGTCCCCCGGCCTGGCACCAGGGTGGGGGCATGGCCTCAGGTCCCCTGGCCCAGTGCCAAGGTTGGGGTGTGGCCTGAGGTCCCCAGCCTGGCACCAGGGCAAGGGGCATGGTTTAAGGTCCCCCTCAAGCCCTGTGGGTGGAAGGCACAGCCTGAGGTCCCCTGTCAAGCCCCATGCAGGAGGGGGGGGGGCACAGCCACAGATCCCTGCTGATTGCTCCTTAAGGCTTGTTATGGGAACTTAGCCTCAGCTGTGGGTGCAAATTGACCGGAGTGATGGTCAATTTGCATATTCCCTGTTTATTATATAGGATAGTCAGAAGAATATATGCATATAGTTTAAAAATTAAATAATTGTATTTTAATAAAACCATTTTTTGATTGGATTGTTTGTCTTCTTTTTGTTAACTTGTATGAGTTCCCTATAAATGTTGGAGATTAAACCTTTATCAGTGCTAACATTGGCAAATATGTTCTCCCATGTAATGGGTTTTCTTGTTGTTTTGCTGATGGTTTCCTTTGCTGTGCAGAAGCTTTTTATTTTGATGAAGTCCCATTTATTTATTTTCTCTTTAGTTTCCAATGCCCTACGGGCTGTATCGGTGAATGAAAGAAAAATACCACATGTCCTCACTCATCTATGGATAATAATAACCATTATAAACTGGTGAACAAAAATA
>PVJC01044782.1:0-13934 GCA_004026665.1 Murina feae
TGACCCCCAGTGTCAACAATTAGCAATTCACAGTCTTGTCTTATCTGCAACCTACCCCTACCCTTCCACACCAGAGGTTATTTTGAAATAAATCCCAGACATCATTTTTTATGTAAGTCTTCCAATATGTATCTAAAAATGATTCTTTTAAAAATCATAGTCAAATCTCATTGGAGTTAATAATAACTTCTTAATATTATAAAATATCCAGCTAGTGTTGAAATATGCCCGTGTATATGTTTGTGTGTGCATATATATTATTGTTTTAGTGGTATTTTAAAAATAATAGAGCTGGACTGGTGGAGGTGGAGGAGGTACATTTCACTTCTTCATTCTTCTTGCCGGGCCGGTGTGGCTCAGTGGTTGAGCATCAAGCCATGAACCAGGCTTGATTCCACGTCAGGGCACATGCCTGGGTTGCAGGCTCGATTCTCAGTGTGGGGTGTGCAGGAGGCAGCTGATCACTGATTCTCTCTCATCATTGATGCTTCTATCTCTCTCTCCCTCTTCCTTCCTCTCTGAAATCAATAAAAATATATTTTTAAAAAAGCGTATAGCATAGTTCCTAGCACGTAACAGGTATGAAATAAATGTTAGCTGTAATTATTATTGGTATGAACAGCAGCAGCAGTAGTAATTGTATCATTCTTTTCTTACTCTACTGGAATTGTCAACTACAACTCAAAGAAAGTGCCCCCACCCTCTGCCTCCACTCCCCTCAGCTTCCTAGTTACAGATGGAACGCAGGTTATAACTTTGACTTTGGCTGTCTTCCTGCCATTGGGAAGAAGAGATTATATCATGTGGGAATTCTTTTCCTGTATTGCGTCAGCTTCGGGTTGGCCATTTACTTTCGGTGGTCAAGGTTCACGTGTCTTCTCTCGACATGTAGTTTAGTGGCGCTGCCTTAATGAAAGCTTTGCAAATAATTACTCTAAACTCTTCAAATAGAAACCCCGGGCAAAGGGCTGGGTGCAAGACGTCTGGCCTTCAGTTTGCTGACTCAGCAGCTCTTCCAGGGCCCTCCTCCACACCCCGGGTCCATCAGGTCACTAATGGAATCTGCTGGAAGCAAATTAACTCCTGAAAAGAGGGCTAACAAATCACCCCAGCTGTTGGTGCCTGCCCTGTGATGGCTGGCACGTCCCCATTCGCTCCTGGGTCCTCACCCCACATTTCAGACCTCTCCCGGAGAGCCCTACTTTCTCTGGCGTGGTTACTGAGGAGCCTCCAGGCTGAGCTGGAGTCTCAGCCCGTCCAAGCAGAGCTATAACCCGTGCATGTGAGAAGGCCATCTGTGCGGCCCGATGCCCTCTTGTATGGGAGGCCTGAGAGCTGGCTTTCTGCAATATTCACACTTCTGCTTCCACAATTGCTCTAAGTTGAGGCTGCAAGAAAGGGGGCAGGTCTAGGAGGTAACAGCTATGCTTATAAACTGGGGCCTGGTCCTCCTCCTTCACCTGGTCAGATGTGGATTCTTTTTAAAATATTGTCTCTTGTGGGGTGGGATCCATGCTCCATGTGGGTCTGTCCAGTCCCCTGCATTCCTGGCAGGCAGTTCCCCTCTCTTTACCCAGGCAGGGTTTGGGGGCCTTCACAAAGCAGGCTGGGAAATGCTTGCTTCCAGAACCGCCAGGCTGCCACTGTGATCTCCTTCTCCCTCTCTCTCCTCGCTGCTTTCGCCTCCCCCACAGTGGCCTCGTGGATTCCTGAGTAAATTGAGGGTGTTCTGGTGCACTAGTGTAGGGGTTCTGCTGGCTGCAATAGGGGCGGTAAGAGAAGAAGAAAAGATGTTCTTCTGACTCGGAGAAAGGGAACCAGGGGGAAAGGTTTTGTGGTTGGGGACCCCCTAGCAGCATCCTGTGATGCTGGAGGGAGTGAATTGGTGTGATGGAAGGGGGTGGTTGGTGACTGAGGGGATGTTTATGTGTGTGTGTGTGTGGGGGGGGGTTGGGGGGTGGAGGGAACCATAGACACCTCCTCCTTATTCTGTTGATGGAGAAAGTCCATGTTCTCCTTGCCTGAAGCTATCTTAGGTGAAGGCCCAAAGAACTCTCCTCAAACACTTGTTTCTGTTTTTCCTTCCAATTCACCCTGCTCTCCTCTCATTGCAGTGGTTATCTAGAGCCTGGAGCATCAGTTTGCTGACATTCCCTGCCTAAGAATAGAAATTACACCTGAGTGCAGGTATCATGATCTGGGGCTCCTGCTGATCACTTGAGCCTCATGCCATTAAGGTCCGAGCTAACAGCACCCGGGTGTGTTCACTCCTGATGCCATTTTCTCTCTTGGCCTCAGGGCCCAGGGTTGTACATGTTTGCCTTGCACCAAGTTTACACATGGGTTAAACACGGGCTCAGCAGAGTCCTTTGTCATCCCTACCACCCCCTTGGCCAGTGGGGCTCCGAGTTTATCTTGGTTGAAAGGCTCTTTGTAAAACTAAGCTGCGTAGAAGCAAGGTGAGCCCAAGCAGAGAGCTCCAGGTTGGTACTGAGAAGGTCTACATTCAGGTGGCCAAGTCTTCTAGACATAACCCAGAGCGGTCTTCTCAGACCAAATATCACTGGACTGCATTTCAGTGTACTGAACAGACCAACACTTCTTTACAAAGCATGTTGCTCTGGTCAGTTCATCACTCTGTGCCTCAGTTGCCTTTTCCATAAAATGGGGCTAATAATTCTGGCTGGTGTGGCTCTGTGGTTAGAGTGTCAGCCTGAGCCCCAAAGGGTCAAGGGTTCAATTCTACATCAAGGGCATGTACCTGGGCCCCGGTCATGGTGCTTGTGGGAGGCAACCTGTTGATGTGTCTCTCCCACATCAGTGTTTCTCTCTCTCTCTCTCTCTCTCTCTCTCTCTCTCTCTCTCTCTTTCTCCCCCTTCCTCTTCTAACCCCTCCCTCCCTTCCACTCTCTCTAAGAATCAATGGGAAAAATATCCTCAGATGAGGACTAACAAAAAAATGGGGCTAATAATAATGGTCCATTATCTCACCAAGGATAAGAATGAGAGGGCACACGTGACATCTTGAAAATAAGGCAAAAAATGAGTTCAATTCCTAGTTGTCTCAATTATGGGTATGTTTTGTGATGGCAAATAAATCATTTTAGATTTTATTTCATTTATCTCAGGTAAAAATGTTGGGAGATAGGGGGTACATCATCCTTGATTAATAAAATCAGAGCAATCGCCGCCGGTGAGTTAGTACTGGAACTGGCAGAAGCTGGGCCCGGGGCGTCCCAGTTTGGTCCCCCACCCCTTCTGCCAGTTACTTTTTCATATTTTATATCAAAGTCTCAATTGTTCTTTCAAGTCCTATGTAGTCTGGGCTCTGATCATGCAGGGCTGCACAATTCACATTAATATTAAAGGTGAGGGTTTTCTTAGCCTATTTCCCTTCATTTCTAAATTAGTATCTGAAAGGAGAGGGCAAAAAGAGAATTGGAAGGACATCTATGCCCCTAAAGAAATGCATCCTGGTTTGTTGCAAATTCGGGTTCCCTCTGGTGACTTTAAGGATTGTGATGAGTGAAGTGTGAATAGTAACTGATTAGCTGCAGAACTTCTGAGACTACTAGAGAGTTTTGATTTCAGAGACAGGTTGAAATGGACAACTTGATCTTGCTGCCCAGCTCTACCAAATACCAGGAGTTCTAGTGACTCAGGATGTACGTTTTCCTTCATTTCAGATTCCCAGTTACTAATATGCTGATCACAACTGTATCTAGCTGTATTTACACACACACACACACACACACACACACACAAGTGAAAGTTTTGTATATGAATTGGATTTTCCTATTGACATCATCATTCTAATCTTGTTTTTCTTTTTACTATTTTTAAAATTTTTCATTTCTAATGACTTTGCAACTAGTAAAGCCTCTTGGGGGTTAGGTGTCCATTTCTCAAGCTTCCAGCTGAAATAGTCTCTAAACATTCACTTAATTAACGGAACAGCTTAGTGTCACTTGAAAAGTCCATTCTTTAAGAGAAGGAAAAGAAGATTTTAATCATCGGAGGGGTTCCAGCCTACCTGTTGGTTTGTGAGTTTGTGTGTTCTGGCCATTCGTAAAGAGCAGGGAGCAGGGGTGTCTGGACCGTATTTCTCAGGTTACCCCCGACGAAGTCAGGTCGTGAAGCCTGAGTCATCTCCCTGGTCTTGGAGCTCTGTTTCTGACTCAGCGTCTGCCTGCCGGGTGGAGCGTCAGCCTCCCCCTCTGTGAAGCGGGTTTTAAGATATTGTCCTTTCTTAGCTTGATGCATTCTGGGTGAAGCGACCGAATGTTGACAATATTGAGATGAAAGTTTGTAATTTTTCTGGTGCGAAAGCCAGCAAGATAGTTCCAAAACCTATTGGTTTACTTTGCATGGATATAGGAACAAAATGCCTCATTTGGGAGAAAAATAAGTGATCTTAGAGCAACGTTTTTGTTTTATTTTTTAAACATTTAAGGTGTAACATGCTGATTATAAAGAGTACATAGCATAAAACAGGACAAAAAAGCATAGAAAGCCTGGGTGGCGTGGCTCAGTGGTTGAACGTTGACCTATGAACCAGGAGGTCTCGATTCGATTCCCGGTCAGGGCACATGCCTGGGTTGTGGGCTCCATCCCCACTGTGGGGTGTGCAGGAGGCAGCCTATCAATGATTCTCTCTCATCATTGATGTTTCTATCTCTCTCTACCTTTCCCTTCCTCTCTGAAATCAATAAAAATTAAAAAAAGAACAGAAAATAAAAGACTTCTTCTGCAATTGTCCATCTGCTGCTCACTGAAAGCATACATATGTATACCCAAGGCCATGTCAGAATAGCTCTTGGTAGTTGAATAAAACACACACACACACACACACACACACACGTCAGTTGTAGGATTGTTTCCCTTCTTTGTCGATATGGGTAACTTGAGAGCAAACTCATCCAGGCCCTTTAGGAAAATACTTTCTATAAACACTCAAATATCTCCACTAAGCCTACAATTTGCACATGGCACGGGCTCTCCTTAGTGGTGCAAAGAGTACATCGTGTGGCAAAGAAAGTTATTCTAACTTTTTAAGGAAATGCAGGCTAAAAACATTGAATGTAGAAATCAGTGTGGATGGTAGTAACACTGCCCATGTGAGCGGAGGAGAGATTATGCGTGTTCTTATCACATTTGATTAGTGACAATTTTTTTTCAGGTATCTCAGAGCAAAATATTAAAGGTCAAAGAAACGTGCAATGTGAGAACGTGTGATGTTTATTGCCAGACACGGTGACAGACTGTGATCCTTACCTGTAGGAACTTTGGATCGGTTCTCTTAAGATGGAAGGACCAGCTGGACAGCGCATGGCCTCTGTTCATATACACAAATCCTTCACCCCGCTTCCCTTTCAGGAAAGTGGGAGAGGCTATCAAAACAGTTCTGTGTGCCCTGACCGGGTTGGCTCAGTGGATAAAGCGTCAGCCTGCGGACTGAAAGGTCCCAGATTTGATTCCAGTCAAGGGCATGTACCTTGGTTGTGGGCACATCCCCAGTAGAAGGTGTGCAGGAGGCAGCTGATCGATGTTTCTCTCTCATCAATGTTTCTAACTCTCTATCCCTCTCCCTTCCTCTCTGTAAAAAATCAATTATATATCTATATATATCTATATATATATCTATACACACACACACACACACACATATATACACACACACACACCCAGTTCTGTGTGGCTTACTGGATCCAGATTTCAGCCCCCCCGCCCCCCGCACAGACTCTGTGGTTATTAGGCTAAAGAAGGGGTTTTGAGCCGAAGTCCAGTGATTTGAACTCTTTTTCTGGTGCCCGGCTTGGTGTACATAGAGGCGTGCTCAGGACTCCGGCTCTATCTCGCTCTGCAGCCTGCTCTGGGATGTAGCAGTGGCAGCATTGAGGGACACCTCCACGGCCTCCTCCTTTGCCCCAATTCTGCAGGTTCATTCTTTTCCAGCAACTTGACTCTCTCCAGAGAACCAGATCCGGGCCTCGGAGCCCAGTGCTCTTTTTTCTCCTCTCCCCTCCCTCCCACTACCGGCGGCACCGCTTAGCTTCCACGTCCTCAAAAGGGGTAATGTTCTTCTTGAAAGCATCTTTTGAGGATTAATTGATGTTTGCTCTATGCTTTGAAGAGAGAATCCTATCAAGTCGAGCTGCTGTCCTCAAAGCTGGCCCTGGTCCTGGCTAGTGCTAGGTCTGGCCAATCAGGACACAGGGTGAGCGGGCCTCTCATTGGCCGCCTTTCTGGGCATATCACTTGCCTGCGCATCACCCACAGTGAAGGGCGATCACCCAAAGAGGAGGCACAGCCCGTTGTCTGTTTTCCACTTGCAGAAAGAGTTATTCGCAGCAAAAGGAGCATCCCTCGGAAGTTAGTGTGTGGCCATCTGTGACATTTTCTCATTCAGAAAGTGTTCTTTTCGCTCCCCCTTTCAAAGCTTTATAAATGTAGGAGCTAGAGGAGTTATAATCTGCCTCCTCTCAAAGAAGTCCCTTTGCCGGGCCATTTATATGTAAATTGTGTGTGATTTGGCAAAGAAAAGGACGTTACCTGCTTCAAGATAAGCATTTTCATCTCAATGAATTCTTTGTTAGAGTTGTTTAATCGCAGAAATGGAAGCTGCAACCTACTTTTTGGGAAAATCCAGGTGATGCAGTGTGAGTTAAGAACATGCAGGTGAATGAGGTGATAGTAGTGGCAGTAGTGGGGGTTGTTTTAAGGACAGACCAAACAGGACATTAAAAGGAAAATTAGTCAAAGATAAGCTTAGTTGTCTTGTCTTCATGGAGGATAAAGCTGGAGGACAGCGCCGGCCAAGCATGCTAGGGTTTTCTTCCAAGTCCTAGGATGGGCCTCAGGATGGGATGAGGATGGAGGACCTGCTGCTCCCCCATTTCAATGGGGGCATTTCAAGGGGGCCTTCATTTCCTGCTGTATCTGTTAGTCCTCCAGCACCTGACCCTGGTAACGTCTTGCCCTTAGGGTGAGCGCGTTAGGTTTGATCAAATAACAACCCTAACAGAGGGGACTTGTTTCTCAGCACAGATCTTATTACCAGAAATCATTGTCTCACTTTTCTAAATTATATTCCTGGCCTCTTGAAAAACCTAAGATCTGGACATCCTGAACCTTCATTCCACAATGGCAGCCCTCAGTGGGCTAGTGGGGCAGACACTGTCTGGTTCACCAACTGGGAAAATGTTCACTTCTCACTTGCCTGGGAAATTAACAAGAAGATAGTGTATTATTCTCACACACACACACACACACACACACACACGTTACACCCAGATGTCGTGCTCCCCAAAGACCACTTAGGGAGCCCCGAGACCGATGTAAAAACATAGAGCCTTATTCGAGCTAGCTCGGGCTCTGTCCCACACACTCACCAAGGCAGCGGCAGGGTGGGGAGAGTGTGCAAGTTTTAAGGAAACAAAGGATTTATAGGGGGGTCTGGAAGTAGTGGGTGGGGTAATGTGTGTGGCCCCTGTTGATTGGTCGAGGGAAGGGCCAGGGTCTGGTTGCACAGGGGGCAGGATGCAGTTAGCCTAATTTGGACCTGGGTCATTTCCTCTGCATCCCTATTGGCCGGTTTGAGTCAGTCTTGCACCGCCCTTACACACACACACACACACACACACACACACACCCCTTTAGGATTCAGGCCCAGAGGGGATTACCTTATAGAAAGCTCCCACCGCAGCAGGTTCAGTGTATATAATCTGAGCAACAGATTGAGAAAAGTTAATCTTGGGGTGAGATGAGGAGAATCAGATTAAAGTGAAGAGATGTTTGTGACCTGGGTGTTGAAAAGTTAAGTGCCTTTCTTTGGATGGTGCCTCCCTACCTGGCTACTGACTTTACTTTGCTGAACCTAGGGATGATGAGGAAGGAGCTGGTGAAGATGAAGAATGACTTTGTATGCCTGGCTGGTGTGGCTCAGTGGTTGAGCATCTACGCATGAACCAGGAGGTCACGGTTCAATTCCAGTCAGGGCACATGCCTGGGTTGCAGGCTTGATCCTCAGTAAGGGGTGTGCAGGAAGCGGCTGATCAATGATTTTCGCTCATCATTGATGTTTCTGTCTCTTCCTCTCTCTTCCTCTCTCTGAAATAAATAAAAATATATTAAAAAAAGAAAAAAAGAATGGCTGTGTAGGCAAAGTTGGGGAGAAGGTGGGATGTGAAACTTGGACCACACTGCTATTAGGTTAGATGACCAGAGTTGGTCCCTGCTGGCTTCAGGGAAGAAAGTTGCAAGGCTTGACAAGAACTGTGCACAGGAGAAGGCTGGAGGGCAAACCTAAGGAAGGTGGCTAAGGGGAAAGGGCACAGGGTGTGGGTAGCAGCGGCGTGGGTAGCAGAGGTCAGGGGGCAGCGAGGGCAGCCCAGGGAGCAGGAGAGAACAAGAGGAAGATTGGTGGCCTCAGAGACCAAGGCTGTTTGCCCTCTGCCCCACTGTAGCCTGGTTGGCGTTTGCAGCCCTGCACCAACCATGCACAGAGAAAAAGTATCCCGGCCACTCTTGAAGCTCTGTGCATTAGGCATCTATTCAGATAAGCACAAAACTTTGTCCAACCCTCCAAACTTGCAGTCATAGTTGGGATTATAAGCCTGTCACACATGAAGAGAGCAGAGTAGCAGAGTAGGTAAGAAGAGATAAGTTTAGGGCTCAAACAACTTGGGGTTGGATCTGACCTTTGTCACTTACTAACCATGCAGCTGGGGCAAAATATTTAACTTCCTTTTGAGCCTGATTGGCTCGTGTGGTGGTAATAACCTTGTAGGGTGGTGAGGACGAAGTGGAGTGCTGTAATGTATGTGAAGGCCTGCCCATAATAAGTGCACAGATTGAGCTCATCATTATTGTGAAAAGCAGTGACCACAGCTAACTTGTGGTGAAGCACAACATTCATCATCTCAGCAAAGATGACACACAGATGCAGAAGTTGACTCCTCCCCTATTGAAAATGCTTCCCTAAATATAGACTCTCCAGCCTAAGATCCTGTTTGCGCCCCCCCCCCCCCAGAAAGGCAGGAGACATTGTACCCTCCTGGATAAGGTCATTTACTGAGCTTGGGTAAGTCTGTTTGGCCTAGTAGCACCTGGTTTACATAATGGTGTTTTCATTCATCTAACAAGTATTTGCTGAGCAACTACTATCTATGTTCCAAACACTAAGAAAGGGATTGATGTTGATGTTGTTTCTTTCTCCCTCCCTCATCGATGTTTATATCGCTCTTTCCCCCCCCTCTCCTTTCCTCTATCTATAAAACCAATAAAAACATATTTAAAAAAGAGAGAGATTCCCAAATAGAATAGTAGATAAGAACCAGCAAGTCACGGTTGGATTTCTGGTCAGGGCCCATGCGTGGATTGCAGGCTTGATCCCCAGTAGGGGGCGTGCAGGAAGCAGCTGATCAACGATTCTCACGTAAGTCCTAGGGTGAATACCCCAAGCTGGCAAAGTACATCCACGAAGTCATTCATGGACTGAGGTGTTTGTGTTTTTTTTTGTTTGTTTGTTTTGTTTACTATTCATCTCTAAGTCTGTGGTTCAGGATGTGGGAAGTAGGAGGTAAGGAAATCCAATGGCCACATCTAGGTGCAGGGAATGCTGGGAAATGTAGTTTAGAGAAGATGGCCATGTGCTTAGAGAAAAGAGTGGGGGTGAGGGAGGGGAGGAGGACGGGGCGGAAGTTGTACTGAAAAGGAAGAAGGGATAATGAATACTCTGGGCAGTTTGCAGCTATGATTTAGGAAGGCAGAGAAGTAAATGAAGGTTCATAACAAAGTTAGGTATATGCTCCTGTCAAAAGCACCGACTGTAACCCTTGAGTAGAGAAATATGTTGTGGCTCTCATGGGAACTTGGGCTTTGGAATCAGACTTCTGGGTTCAAATCCCAGCTCTCTCCCTTACCTCTGGCACCTGCCCCACCGGGTTGGTGTGAGGATTAACTGAGTTAATCCACATGAAGCTTTTAGGACATAGTCTGACGCAGAGTCAGTGTTTAGGGAGTATAAGTTATTACTGTTGGGGAGTGAGAACAGGGTGTGTTGGAGAAAGTCAGTTGATTCAAGGATATCTGGAGAATGGCTCACAGATTTGTTACCTCTCAGTTTTATAGCTTCCCACTGGACTTGTCTCTCTGATTGCTTCTCATCATTGAGAAATGTTAATGAAGGTAAACAAGGCTATCTGAAGGGGGTGGTGTTTTTTTTTTTTAATAGAATCAATTCATGTTCACCTGGACTGGACCTAGGGGAGAAATTTAGAGAGGATGTTTCAAGGTCACATTCAGCTTTAGTAGGAGCCAATGAATTTAGCACCTGGTCCACAGGACTCTGCTGGAAGAGTAAGAGCTCCTCTTGGGTGTGCCTCCAGGTAGAGAGCTCTAGAAATTATTTAAAAACACAGCTACTTAGCTAAATAGAAGGAAGAGCTAAATAGAAGGAAGAGCGAACAGTGAGGCCCCAAAGGGGCCTGGGGAGAGACTTTTGCTCTTGGGGATGACCCTGGTGGCTTCCTAGGGCCCCTTCAGCAAGAGGAGGAATGGAAAAGCTGGGTGCCGCACTGGCAGGAGGTGGGGTGTCCTCTTACCGGGAGCCGGTGTCCTATGATATGCAGAGGGTATCACGTTTTCCATCTTCGGCAGGTGTCATGTGGAAAGAGAACCTTCCTCACTTCAGAACAAGAGCCTTAACTTTCCTTGGCAGCTCAGAGTGGATAGATTTTTAGCAGATAAACAGACAATTGGAAAATGCTTTTCTGCCCATTTCCTCTGCACTGTTTCATTTTTGGGAGGCTGAGGAGCTTTCATACTCCCTCCCTCCCTGCCCCTGCCCTCCCAAACTCTTACAGTCAGCTTTCCAATAACCTGGAAAGTAGCATTGGATGCTGTACCTGTCACAATGGGCACCATTTTTGATTCTCTGAAAGCAGCTAATTGACTCCTAGGAAGTGGAATGGACACTGAAGGGAACGCATGTTGGAAGATTTGTATGTGTTTAGGATGTTGCCTGTGGCTGTGGAGAGACCAGCAAAGGTGGCCTAAAGGGGTGTGTAGAAGCTGAAGGCCCTGATAGCAGCTAGCTCAAGGGCAAGTATGCAAATGGTTGCGTTCCTGTCTGCTTCTTGTCACCTTAGCTGCCCTCTTGATTTTGACCTCTGGGTGTCACAAAGATCTGACACCTGCCTGCCTGCCTCTGCAGGTGGTCATGGCCCAGCTTTTTCGCTCACATTTCCTCCAGTTCTGTGAGCCTCACTTCTTCCCTATCACTAGTTCCCAGCTGGGCCTTCACTGGGCCTCACCACTGGGATTGATCTTTTCTTTCCCTTAAGAATGGCTTATCAAGGAGGTAGAAGCTGTATTGTGAGCTGTTTAAATTTGGATCTCCCATTCATGGAGGACTCAGGCGAAACTTTGATGTTATATCTGTATGATATTATATCTGTATGATGTGTGATAACCAAGGTGTTCATCAAAGAATGTCAACTCTAGTCTGACCAGTGTGGCTCAGTGGTTGAGCATTGACCTATGAACCAGCTGGTCACGATTCAGTCCCTGGGTTTCAGATCTGATTCTCAGTAAAAGGTTTTGCAGGAGGCAGCCTATCAATTATGACTTTATTTAAATGTGCCAATAATGCTCAGCTGGCGTGGCTCAGTGACTGAGCATTGACCAATGAACCAGGAGGTTCGATTCCCATCAGGGCATATGCCTGGGTTGGGGGCTCAAGCCTCAATGTGGGGCATGCAGGAGGCAGCCAATCAATGACTCTCTCTCATCGTTGATGTTTCTATCTCCCTCTCCCTCTCCCTTCCTCTTTGAAGTTAACAAAAATATATTAAAAATAAATAAATGTGCCAATGATTGTAATCCTACCTTGCATGTCTTTATTTTTAATAAAGTGGGCCTCTCTGACCTTCTGAGAGGCTCTGTATGCCAGCCTGCTGGTGAGTGGTGGGCAACCCTCTGTACAGAAGAGGCAGTTCAGGAAAAATAAGCAAACATTTACAGATTGTTCCTCCCCCCACCCCCAATCAAAATGAACAGAGTTTTATTGAGTCTCATGACCCAGGGGTGGATGGGGCGGGTGTCAAGGAATGTTTATTCTCACAAGTTACTCTACTGAGTAGAATAATATTAGTGAGGAAGAGGGCACTGCTTTTTAGTAAATGAAAACTTAATATCCAGGCATTTACAGAGAGTGTTCTAACTTTTCATTCTGAAATTAGACCTCTGGATGCCTGTGCGATCCTCGTCACTGCATGGACTGCCTTTGTAACCCACGGACCAGTGTTTTCTATATCTCAGAACCTCTCTTATTTAGCGTAGTGTCCAACACCTAATAGGAACTTAATAAATGCTTATTAGGAAGCAATATGTGTCATGGTTAAGAACACACACTGTAGCCGATGTTTGTGTGGCTTTGTTGCTTGAGCATCCTCCCGTGCACCAGGAGGTCCCTGATTTGTTTCCCTGTGGTATGGGGGACAGGCCTGGGTTGTGGGCTCAATCACCAGTAGGATTGTGCAGGAGGCAATGATTGATGTTTTTCTCTCTTATTTGTTTCTGTCTTTCTCTCCCTCTCCCTTCCTCTCTAAAATCAATAAAAATGTATACAAAATTAAAAAAAAAAAAAAAGAACACACTCCGGCAAGACAGTGGCTCTGTCACTTTCTAGCTGTGTGACTTTGGGCAAGTTACTTAACCTCTCTGGGTCTCAGTCCCAATCTGGATTATTTCAATTCCTACCTCATAGATGGGGACTGAATGAGTTAATGTACATAAGCAATGCCTACCACATGTAAACCCTGCGTGTTGTCATTGAACTGAACAGAAACCCAAGTTTGCCTCTTTGGCTAGAGCCTTGTAGAGAATCTCTTTCCAACTCTGGCTCCCACGTTGTCACCATTGATTAGATTTTCTCTCTAGTTTCTGTTTGTGAAAATGAGTTCGATTTCCATATAAAATAATTATGCTCTTTTTCCTAATTCCGGACACTTTCTGAGGAAGTGCAGCAAAACAAAAGAACTTTAAATGTTTTTGAAGCAGCCTGTGTCTGCCTGTAATGTGTAGAGCATTATGTTAATTACCTGGGGTGGAGGCTGCACGTCTAGATCTTGCAAGACTGCTCTTTTTCAAAGAGCTCGAGTTTCTGTGCTCCCCCTCCCCCTTTCACCTCTGCTCACAGAATGCTCTTCCTCCCCATACTTGCAGCATGGACAGAAGCGCTCCTGAAACATACACACCAGGTAAAACCTGGCGCCAAGAGCCTTGCCCACCTGGTTACTCCTCTTAATCACCTCCATGTTTGTCCATTGACTTAGTTTGTAAAGTTTTCAAAATTAAAGTATAGCGTACATACATACCTATGCTCAACTCCATAAATTTTGATAAATTGAACATACTTGTGTCATCAACACCCAGATTAAGAAACAGCAGGATAGAAGCCCAGCTGTGCCCCTTCCTGTTATTACCGCACCCCTTCCCCAACCCGCCGAAGGAGACTTGACTGATTCTAACCACATGGAGCGGAATCTTAGTCTAGTATGTCCACCTCGGTGTCTGGATTTCCCCCTCTAACGTGGTGAGATTCAGCCTTAGTGTTGGCTATTGCTGTAGGTTGTTCATTCTTAGTGCTGGAAAGGATTCTGTCATGTGAGTGCCGTGTGATTTCTCTGCCTGTCCTGCTCTTGGTTGGCATGTGGCAGTTTCCAGTTGGGGATCTCTGTGAGTTGCACATACTGGCACGTGTCTTCGGAGACCTGCAGGGTGCGTACCTCCCAGTGGGATAGGGTGGGCAGTTCAGTGGATGCAGTCAATTGCTCTTCCAGAATAGGAGTGCCAATCATCTGCTTGATTTTGACTAAGAAAGTTATTTCATATTCAGATTTGATTTGAGTTTTATTATTTTGTCCCCCCCC
>PVJC01044783.1:0-13957 GCA_004026665.1 Murina feae
ATTTTATGCAATTAAGACTTCTGAAAGTATGTTGTATTGTTTTTGTGTTTTTTTTAATTATTGATTTTTTACAGAGAGGAAGAGAGAGGGAGAGTTAGAAACATCGATGAGAGAGAAACATCAATCAGCTGCCTCCTGCACACCTCCTACTGGGGATGTGGCCGCAACCAAGGTACATGCCGTTGACCGGAATTCAACCCGGGACCACTGAGTCTGCATGCCAATGCTTTATCCACTGAGCCAAACCGGCCAGGGCATGTTTTTTGTTTTTTGTTTTGTTTTACCTTTAACGGAAAATGGAAAAAGGATTACAAGGAAGTCTTAAATTACAAGCTAAGGTTTTGAATAGTTTAATGATAAGATATAACAGTCATCTCTGACTTGCCTTTTAGGTAGTATATGTATTCTAAGATAGAAAATCAACATCTTATTTAGTAGTGTTTCAAAGTGATTATGTGTCCTTTAATGTAATCTTTCAAGATATTTCTTTGTTTGTTTTATAAAGCAATGGGGAATCCAGAAAACATAGAAGATGCATATGTTGCTGTTATTCGTCCAAAGAATACTGCCAGTCTAAATTCCCGGGAATACAAAGCTAAGTCATATGAAGTGAGAACAATCTGCTAACATTGGATTTGCTACTACTGAATGTCATTCTTTATTATTTTCATTTACATATCCTGTAAATTCTTGTTGACAGCCTAGATGTTGACAAGCTAAAATTGACAACCCTAGATCTCTGCCCGTCACTGTCTTTTTTTCTGCTGTATATTTTTGACCTTTTTTCTATTCATTGATACATATGAGTTATTAGATGTTAAAAGGTATTTGTTTGAGTTTTCCAGATAATTTATAGATTTAGTTTTTAGTACAATTTATGGAATGGCTCTCAAAATTAAAGAAATTTTAAAGTCAGCTTATTCAAAATTACAGTCTACACATTGTTCTTCATTATTATCCCAAGGAACTGTTTTTAACAGTTCACTAAAAAATATCTTTTTACCTTTAGTTAAGTTTTAGGAGATTAAGTTACTTTTCTGAAGTCTTCAATTATACAGGGTAGGGTAGAAGTAGGTTTATTGTTGTTTGTATGGAAAATGGTACAATAATTAATAAATAATAATACAAGAATAAACTGGTTTTTTGCATGCACAACTACTCTTACCACACCCTGTTTTACATGTAGTTGTGATGGGAAGGGGGGGGCCAAAATAGAATTATTGTGTTTTCTATGCAGCAGATTCCAAACATAGAGTAGCACCTCTAATCTCACCTAACTCCAGCTAATTTTTGTAGCATTTTGCTTAATTTACTTTTTTAGGTTTAGGAAGTTTATCTGAAACTTACTAGAATATCTCAGGTGTTCTCAGGAGGCTGCTGCTTTAGCAGTGCTCTGGTATACTGGTAGTCCTTCCTGGCTGCACTGTTGAATCACCTGGTGAACTTGAAAATTTCCAGAACCAGGACCCCCATTCCCTACACATTTTGATTTAATAGGTCTGAGATGAAGTTGGGCATTGATATTATTTAAAAAGCTTCCCAGATTATTCTAATATATTAGTGTCTATTATACAGCTGGCTTATATTCTAGGGTAAATAAATTTGATTTAAACTTCTCTTATTACTTTTCTTATTTAAGATTTTATTGCATGAAGTTCCCATTGAAGGGCAGAAAAAAAAGAGAAAGAAAGTTTTGTTGGAAACTAAACTTCAAGGCAACAGTGAAGTAACACAAGGCATATTGGATTATGTAGTAGAAACCACCAAACCAATTTCTCCTGCAAACCAGGGTATCAGAGGTAAAAACAACAACACACAACTTTGTTCTTTATTCTTTCTCTTTTTCTTTCTTTTTTTTTTATGCTCTTTTTTTTTTTACTTAATTTTAATCTTTATAATTGAAAGTATTACATATATCCCTCCCCGCTGCTCTTTAACACAGTTGATTTAAATGCTTGTGGAGAAAGACATTTAAAAATATATTAAAATCAATTTCTTGTTACACTCCTTTTCATTTAAAAAACTTGAAAGAGACTCAAAATTTTTTTAACATACAGCTAAGCCCCTTGAAGAAGTAACCTGAGTAAAGAAAAAGTAACCTGACTTTAACTTTTTTAATGATTTAGAAAGAACAACCAAGAGGGGGGTGCCATGAAACTAAAAGAAAGTACAAACTACTTTTACTAGAAACATAGTTTTTTAGTTATCTTTGAATTGCAAAGATGAGAGGTTTTAGAGTACAAGTCTTGTAGGTTATTATTTGTCTCCCTTGCTGCCAAATCAGGAAAATAAACTAAGAATGGTGGTTACAATTCAAAACAATAGTTTGTAGCCCAATCAGATTTTAATAAAAATCTGAATTGAGGGCGGAGGTTGAAGATTAAGTGAAGAGATGCTAAACTTTTAAGATTTTACAACTTATACACCACCCTCTTTAGCTACCCTAGACTGTAGTAAAATGCTTACCATCTGCATTCCCGCCAAGTGAGGAGTTATATGCCGTTTGAGCCTGCAGGATGCCTTACTGTTGAGCTGCTCTGCCAGTTCTTAGCAGGACAGTTTCTTTTGCCAGGCATAGGAAACTTCTCTTCTATTGAGTCAAGACCAGGATCATGAGTCTACTGGTTGATTGTCCACAAAATGAACATTATCAGAATCACCAGTTTTTATTAGGGCATATTATAAAAATTGACATTCTTACTGCCTTTTTGAAATAATTTTAATTCTCAGAGTAATTTACAAAATATAAAAGCCCATTATTTTTTATCTTTACTGACTTTTCAAAAAATGATTAGGAAAACGAGTAGTACTACTGAAGAAATTTCCTTTGGACGGAGAGAAGATGGGCAGAGAAGCAGCATTATTTATTGTTCCATCAGTTGTGAAAGGTAAAGTTGAAGTTTTATCTTATGAATCTTTCGTGCCTTACATGCTAAGTTAAAATCTATTTAGAAATTTAGGACTTTGCATTCATAGTTACTGCATAATACTGTTACATAAAATACATGTTGTAATTAATTGTAAGATGGAGAAATTTGTTACTTAAACATTTTTTAAAAAATATGTTTATTGATTCAGAGAGTAAGGGAAAGGGAGAGAGAGATAGAAACATCAGCGATGAGAGAGAATCATCTGCCTCCTGCACACCCCCTACTGGGGATCAAGCCTGCAACCTGGGCATGTGCCCTTGACCAGAATCAAACCCAGGACCCTTTAGTTCACAGGCTGATGTTCTTTCCACTGAGCCAAACCAGGTAGGGCTAAATAAAGATGTTTTGACTTAAAAGTAATATTCAAGCTTCTAGACTGAAAATAATGTTTTTCCCAGCCATACTTAGTGGAAAAGAAGTTCAGTATTTTAAATTATTTTGGAAATCTTATTCATCAGTTTTATAATATTGTTGAGAAAGAGAAAGAGGAAGTAATTTCTTTAATTCTCCAAGATTATAAATGCTGTATTCACCCAAGTGGATAAGGTCACAGAGCTGCCTATGACTTGACTCCAGTCTTCTAATTTGAAATATAAAATAGCCCTAGCTGGTTTGGCTCAGTGGATAAAGCATCAGCCTGAGGACTGAAGGATCCCAGGTTCGATTCTGATCAAGGGCACATGCCCAAGGTTTCAGGCTCGATCCCCGGTAGGGGGGTATGCAGGAAGTAGCAGATCAATGATTCTCTATCATCATTGATGTTTCAATCTCTTTCTGCCTCTCCTTTCCTCTCTGAAATTAATAAAAATATATTTTTTAAAAATCTAAAATAATTAATGTTATATTTAACAATTTTTATAAACATATACTTTTAAATAAGAAATATGCCGTTGTAAACCTTTTATATGATGGCATAATTCTTCATTTTTCTTTTCCAGATAATACTAAATATACGTATACTCCAGGATGCCCAATTTTTTACTGCTTACAAGATATTATGCGAGTCTGTAGTGAATCCAGCACTCACTTTGCTACTCTAACAGCAAGGATGTTAATAGCCTTGGATAAGTAAGAACTGCCATTAAAAATATTTTTTAATAAATCAGATACATGTTGATAATAGAAATTAGCTCTGATAGATACCAACACTTGGGGAAGAAAATAATGAAATTAATAATATATGTATTCATAAATAGTAAATTTTTTTTCTCTCTCTCTCTCTATATATATATATATATTTTTTACTTTAAATTCTTTATTGTTTAATATATTACATACATCCCCTTTCCCCCCCATTGACCTCTCCCTGGCCATCCCCAACCCCCAGCACATGCTCTCACCTCCCCCACTCCCCCATTCTTGGTTATGCTCATATGCCTGCATACAAGTCCTTTGGCTGATCTCTTACCCCCCTCCCCCCACCTTTCCTCATAGGTTGGACAGTCTGTTCAATACTTCTGTGACTCAGGTTCCGTTTTTATTTGTCCTGTTTATTATATTCCACAAATGATTGAGATCATACGATATTTATCTTTCTCTGACTGGCTTATTTCACTTAGCATAATGCTCTCCAGTTCCATTAAATGGTAAATTTTGTAAAAATTACATTTATTAAATTGACATTGGTTAATAACATTAAAAAATTTCAGGTGTACAATATGAGAATTCATTATCTGTGTACTCTATTGTATGCTCATAACCCAAAGTCTATTTTCCTTCCCATATCATATATTTGGCCCTGTAACCAATTCACCCTCCTCCCCCCCTTTTCTCTTTGGTAACTACCATTCTGTTTTCTGAATCTATGAGTTTGTTTTGTTAGTTCATTTGTTGCTTTTTTAATATTCCACATATGAGTGAAATCATAAGGTTTTTGTCTTCTGTTTGACTTATTTCACCTAGCATAATTACCTCAAGATTCATCATGTTGAAAATGGCAATGTTTCATCATTTTTTAAGGCTAAATAGTATTCCATTGCATATATACTAGAGGCCCGGTGCACAACAATTTGTGCACGTGGGGTGGGGGGCGAGGCTCAGCCTGGCCTGTGCTCTCTCGCAGTCTAGGACCCCTTGGGGGATGTCCACCTGCTGGCTTAGGCCTGCTCCCCAGGGGATCAGGCCTAAGCTGGCAGTCAGACATCCATCTGGCAGCCCGGGAGCCCTTAGGGGATGTCCACTTGCCAGTGGGGAACAGGCCTAAGCTGCAGTCAGACATCATTAGCGCTGCTGAGGAGGCAAGAGAAGTTCCCACCACCACTGCTGTGCTGGCAGCTGGCAGCCTGGCTTGTGGCTGAGCACAGCTTCCCCTGTGGGAGTGCACTTGCCTCCAGGGGCAGCTCCTGCATTGAATATCTGCCCCCTGGTGGTCAGTGTGTGTCATAGTGACCAGTCATTCCCAGTGGTTCTGCTGTTAGGGGCAATTTGCATATTACCCTTTTATAATATAGGATAGAGGCCTGGTGCATGGGTAGGGGCCAGCTGGTTTGCCCTGAAGGGTATCCCAGATCAGGGTGGGGGTCCCCACTGGGGTGCCTGGCCAGCCTGGGTGCGGGGATGATGATGACTGTTTGCAGGCTGGTCAAGTCCCCCAGCAAGGACCCTCACTCCATGGGGGTGTGGCCATCCTGGCTGAGGGGCTGAGGGCTATTTGCAGGCTGGTCAAGTCCCCCAGCTGGGACCCTCACCCCGTGGAGGTGTGGCCAGCCTAGGTGAGGGGCTGAGGGTCGTTTTCAGGCTGGCCACACCCTCAGGCTGGAAGCAGGTATCTGGGATTTATTTATCTTCCATAAGTGAAACTTCATAGCCTTGAGCAGAGCTCAGGGCAGGCGGGAAGCTTGGCTTCCTCCATCGCCAGGGGCAACGCAAGCCTCCTGCTTGCTCCAGCTCCGTGGCTACTGCCATCTTTGTGACAAAGTGAGGGAGTGAGGGAGTGATGGTTAATTTGCATATTACTCTTTTATTAAATAGGAAGGATACCACATCTTCTTTATGCAATCATTTGTTGATGGGCACTTAGGTTATTTCTATGTCTTGGCTATTGTAAATAAAGCTGCAGTAAACATAGGGGTATATAAATCTTTATAAATTAGTGTTTTCATATATTTTGGGTAGATACCCAGAATAGGAATTGCTGGATCATATGGTATTTCTATTCTTAATCTTTTTAAGGAGCCTCCATACTGTTTTCCTAGTGGCTGTACCAATTTACATTCCCACCAACAGTGCCTGAGAGTTAGTTTCCTTTTCCCCACATCATCATCAATACTTGTTATTTCTTGTCTTTTTAATAATAGCCATTCTAGCTAGCCCTGGCCAGTAATCCCAGTGGTTAGAGCACTGGTCTTCTCACTGAAGGTTCTCAGGTTTGATACCTGGTCAAGGGCATATACTTGGGTTTCATGTTTGATCCCCGTGCCCAGATCAGAGCCACTTTTGGAAGGCAATCAGTCATGTGTCTCTCTCATGTTCATGTTTCTCTCTCTCTCTCTCACCCTTTCCCTCTCTCCTCCCTACCCCTCTCCCTCTTCTCCACTTCCCTTCCACTCTCTCTAAAAAATCAATGGAAAAAATACCCTTGGGTGAGGATTAACCAAAAATAAACAAATAACAGCCTTCTAACAGGTATGAGGTGATACCTTGTGGTTTTAATTTGCAAGAAATGGTTAAGTTTTTGAAGTATCATATAAAAATGAAAAACTCCAAAGATAAGATTGTCCTTGTTTGCTTGCAACATGTTAATTTTATCTTCAAAATTGGCAAAGAATGCCTTATTTTAATTAAGATTTCTTTGCTATAAAACTAGATTAAGTTACTCTCATCAGTGAACAAGTCTTTTAACCTACCATGCCTTTGTCTTTCTGTAACAACAGGGCTAATGTACCTCTGTTTCAATTGTTTGAATTTTAAAAGTGCTTCATGTTTTTTGAAAAGGGTTTTTATTATTATAATGGTTTATACATTTTTAAAGTAGTTTGCTACATCCATGAACAAAACTTTTATTAATAGTAAATGAAGTATTTAACCAACATTAATTAAAAGTACAAAAATCTGAATATTAGAAAGTATCACATACCAGAATTGGATAGTATTCTATTTTTATCTTCACTGTTAAATGTATCTAATATTCATTCTTTCTATTTTGCCAGGTGGTTAGATGAACGTCATGCACAATCTCACTTTATTCCAGCTTTATTCCGACCATCTCCTCTTGAGCGGATAAAAACTAATGTCATAAATCCTGCATATGCTACTGAATCAGGTCAGACAGAAAACTCACTACATATGGGCTATAGTGCATTAGAAATAAAGAGTAAAATGTTAGCCCTAGAGAAAGCAGATACCTGTATTTACAACCCTTTATTTGGATCAGATCTTCAGTATACAAACCGGGTAAGAATTGAAAGAATTTTGGCTTTGATTTCAAAAGACATTTCATCTCAAATGTTTTTTTCCCTGAGATAAATGCATCTGTTACTAATTGTAAATATTAACATGACATCCATAACTCTATTTATATACAGGGTGTCTCCCAAAATCTATATATATAAAAACACTTTAACAGCTGATTTCTATTACATTTTTTTTCTTTTTTCTGATTTCTATTACATTTTTAAAATGAAATGTATTTTAATAAACACTGCCTTTGTAATTATTCAAAGTATGTATACATTTTTTTTGAGATATCTTATATATTACAGTTAAATATCTAAAGCTTTTAAGGGCTTTTTGTTTGTTTGTTTTATTTTCCCTTTTCAGGTTGATAAAGTGGTAATAAATCCATACTTTGGTCTAGGAGCTCCAGACTACTCAAAAATCCAAATTCCCAAGCAGGAAAAATGGCAGAGAAGCATGAGCAGTGTCACAGAAGACAAGTATTGTTTTGGTTTTACTCCACCTTGCTTTAATAAATTTTACATTCTACTGTTATAGTTTAAAATTAATTAACATGTAATATGCAATTAGTATATAATATAATCATTGCATAAGTGATTCAGTTTATAGCTTCTCAATGATACATAGCTTTCAATTTGTTTTTATGAATAGGGAACGACCATGGGTGGATGATTTTCCTCTCCATCGAAGTGCCTGTGAAGGAGATTCAGAATTATTAACTCGTCTCCTCAATGAAAAATTTTCAGTCAATCAGTTAGATAATGACCACTGGGCGCCCATTCATTATGCATGCTGGTAAATAGATTACTTTTTATTTTCCTTTTAGAAAGAATGAATCTGTATAATAAAACCCTAATATGCATAGTATGGCCAAAGGACACACTGGGGCGGTGGAGGCTTGCCCAGGGTTGGAATGGCTGGGTGTGGGAGGTCAATTGGGGAAAAAGGAGACATATGTAGAACTTTAGACAATAAATGAAAAAGACAAAAACCCCACAACACCCTAATACGCAAATTGACAGACCTGTGGAACGACCGGTAGCTATGATGTGCACTGACCACCAGGGAGCAGGCCCTCAATGCAGGAGCTGCCCCTGGTGGTCAGTGTGCTCCCACAGGGGGAGCACCGCTCAGCTAGAAGCCGGCTCACAGATGGCGAGCACAGCAGTGGTGGTGGTGGGAGCCTCTCCTACCTCTGCAGCACTAAGGAGCAGCAAGTGGAGCAGTAAGGAGCAGAGAGTAGGTAGGTGGTAAGGAACAAAGGGTCCTGGATTGTGAGAGGGCTCAGGGCAGGCTGAGCACCCCCAACCCCCCAAGCATGAGTTTTGTGCACCAGGCCTCTAGTTGGTTATAAATGTTAGTGCTCCTTTTCAAAACTCATTCCAGCCACTTTTTCCTACCATGTTTGCCTCATGAGCTTTCTATTTATGTCTTTGATGTGCCTATATATGTGCTCCATTCAGAATTGCCAGGTTTGCCGCATAGGAAAAGTATCATTAGTGTTCTCAGGCATTACCAGGTCATACAGAAAGATAACTGATGACTAGCAAGTGTCATTGCTCAGCACAGGACCCTTATTTATCTGTTTTGTATTGGAGTTATGTTATGTTTGTTTACTCTTACTCTAAAATTTACATGTGTTAGCTACTTATGATTTGACCTTGCATTATATTAGTTAAGTATCTTTTTAGTTCTTTGGGAAGCTATGGTATCAGGAAACCCCCAAAAGCATTCATTAGCATTAAAGCCTTCCTTTTTTTTTTTTTTTTTTAAGATGAGAGGGATTAGCTCACAGGATTGAGGTTAGCTCTTTCCACTAGTTGCCCAATGTAGTTCTTGCTCACCTACTCTTCTCCACTGGTCTGAGTTCTTAAATTTGTATTTATAGCAGTAGGTAACTGTTTGCTATATAGCACATCCTTTAGAGAGGAAGTAATAAAGTTATTAACGTTTTATGGAAAAGTTGCTTTTGACTTACTAAAGTGAACTTCTTTGGCTCATTTAAGAAGTGCCTACATTATTTACTGCTTGTTAAATGTCCACACTTTTTAACTGTATGACATTGAACGAGGTACTTCATTTCACCTCTTTGTCTCATTTTTAAAAATTTATATGTAAAATGCATTAATCAGATAATTTCTAGAGTTCTTTTCAGCTCAAATTCTTTTGTTTTACTAATTCCAGTATTTGTGATCAAAAAGCTAAATATAGTTGCTTTAAATATACATTTTTCCTCCCTTTAAATTATGCCATTTCCTTAAAAATATGCTTCTTTAACTATCCATATATTCTTGTCTGCCTATTACAGAGAATTTTTATATCAAATTAGGAAAGAGTCACTCTAAACCTTCTAAACTAAACTTAACAGTTGTTTATTAATATTAGGTAAATACTACTAGTAGCAGCAGTACTAATAAAACTTCACATGCTTTACCTGGAACTAAACAAAAAGAGGTAGAGAGCCCTAGCTGGTTTGACTCAGTGTATAGAGCATTGGTCTGCGGACTGAAGGGTCCCAGGTTCAATTCTGGTCAAGGGCACATGTCTGGGTTGCAGACTCGGTACCCAATGCAGGGTGTGCAGGAGGCAGCCAATTGATGATTCTCTTGTATTACTGATGTTTCTATTTTTCTCTCTGAAATATTTCCTTTCCTCTCTGAAATCAATAAAAATATATTTTTTAAAAAATAATAAAAATAAACTTAAAAAAAAAAAAGAGGTAGAATATAGTTCAAACCCCAAGAAAGTACATTGTGGAATTAGGAAAGACATAGGCAGTGAATTTTAATTTAGGAGTCCCAAATTTATATTTGGCTATATTGTTGTCCTTTTGGGGGTAAGGGGAAAGGAACAGGTTATTTTCTCATCTAATAAATGACTAGTAATATGCCTTGTCTGGTTTGGCTCAGTGGATAGAGCGTCAGCCTGTGGACTCAAGGGTCCCGGGTTTGATTCCAGTCAAGGGCATGTACCTTGGTTGCAGGCACATCCCCAGTGGGGATTGTGCAGGAGGCGGCTGATCGATGTTTCTCTCTCATTGATGTTTCTAGCTCTCTGTCCCTCTCCTTTCCTCTCTGTGAAAAATTAATAAAATATATTTTTTAAAAAACTGATAATATTTTCAACTATCTATTTCATAAAAACGGAAGTATGATATAGTATTTAATGTGCTTTGGATTGCCCCTAAGTTTCAATCCCAACTTTTAGTTCCTAAAAGTATAACCTTTAGCAAGTTACTTAAAATCTCTAAGGATCTGTTTCTTTATCTACTAAATGGGCTTAATCATAGTACCTTTCTTAAGATTAAAGAAGAAAATGCAAATAATGCTTTCAGAGTCCCTGGCATATAATAAGCACTCAATAAATGTTGGCTGTTACTATTAAAGAATTGAATAATTTAAATATTTTTATTTTTAAATCTAAAGTTCATTAATCTTCAGCATGTAAAAAAAAATCTTATTACTATAATACACCAAGGAAAAATTTTACCCTTTAATAAAATTAACTTTGTATCACCCTGGCCAGGTGGCTCACTGGGTTGGAGCATCATCCTATAAACCAAAAGGCTGTGGGTTCAATTCCCTGTCAGGGCATATATCTAGGTTGCAGGTTCTATCCCAAGTTGGGATGTTACAGGAGGCAACTGATTGATGTTTGTCCCCACCACCCCTATCCCCTCCTTTCTAAAAATCAATGAAAACAAATCAGGTCAGTTTTGAAATGTGCAATTTTCCCCTTAAATGCACCATATCTAAAAACAAATTTCCTTTCCTCTTTCCCCCTCCCACCCATTTATTTCTAAACAGTGAATTACTTTTCCACCATTGCTTCAAACTGCCTCCTTACATAAGTATTTGGCTGTAACCAAATGTTGGACTCACTACTCACTTTTCTAGGTCTTTGCTTTGCTTATTACTTTTCCCACTACCTAAAATATTTTACCTCCCTTCAATATGACTTCAGTTTATTCCTATTTAAAATCCAGTTAAAGTTGTTAGCCTTTTAAAATTCTTTATAGTCTAAGGACCTTCTTAGACTGAAATAATAATCTTCCTTTTCCAGTATTTTTAAAGCATTAATTATATACTATCTTGATAAGTATATAGTACCTTATTTTGTTGGTTAGTATCCTAAACTGTTACTTAAATTTTAGAGCATTATGTAACTACTAGAGGCTCAGTACATGAAAATTCATGCACTGGAGTGAGATCCCTCAGCTCAGCCTGCCCCTTTCACAGTCCAGGAGCCCTCAGGGGTGGGAGGAAACCCGGCAATCAGGGGAAGGCAACGGCCCCATCACACTTCTCCTGCTGCCACTGCTGGCAGCACAAGCCTCAGCTGGCCCTGGTTACCTGAGCCTCGGGCGGCCCTGGGTGGCTGGGCAGCTGCCATCTAGGCTTGCCTGCACCTCAGGCTGGCCCTGGGCAGCTGGGGGGCTGAAGGGCTGGGGAACTCCAAAGGCAGGCGCACAACAATGTCAGGCCTGCCTGGGGGTGGGCCCGGCCTTGCTGTGCACTGCCACCCCGGCAGGGTTGAGGGAACTGGGCACCACCATCTGGTGGCTGTGGTCGCTGCCATCTTTGAGGGCATGGCAGCAATTAGCATATTCCCTCCTATTGGTTGTGGGCACCGCCATCTTTGAGGTGTGACAGTCAATTAGCATAGTCCCTCCTTAATGGCTATGGGCACCATCTTTGTGATGGTGTGAGGGTCAATTAGCATATTCCCTCTTTATTAGATAGGTTTCCATGTTTTTGTTTTACTTCTCTGATTACATTGTACTCCTTTATTAGAGCAGAGACCATGTATTTTACATATCTTTATGTGTCATCCATTACCTAATATAACAGCTACATATAGAATTACATCTTTGGCCCGATTAAATCACAGGCAGGCCTTTGTGAAAAGTTTATGAGTTACTTTCTGATTCTGGACATATTTTTGTCTAAAACTTCTCTCTAATTTATAATTTTTGTACTTTATGTGCTCTAACTTGTGTTTGAGGTTATATTTTCTTCGAGTTGATCAGAAGTGAACATAGTTGAATTGAACCAGAATAATTAATAAGAAATCAGTCTGTAGGCACTGAAAACATTGTTAGTATCTTAGTTCCTTGCTCTCTGCCTAGAAAAATCTTAGATTTCTTTGCAATATCTTCTAAAATTTGGAGTTTTAAAACATTTGAAATGACTTTTTTAAGTGCTTTTTTTTATAGGCTTGGAAAGGTTGAGGCCACTCGCATATTGTTAGAAAAAGGAAAGTGCAATCCAAACCTTTTAAATGGACATCTTAGTTCTCCTCTTCATTTTGCTGCTGGTGGGGGACATGCTGAAATAGTACAGATTCTCTTAAACCATCCAGAAATTGACAGAGTAAGTTATTTTCCAAGTTGTTTTTTTAATGTTTCAGCAGTAAATAACAAATAATGAATCTAAAATGTTCAGTAGTATTCTTGAGAGGTTAGCTGAAAAATAAAAAAAATTTCACTTACTATAAGAATACATATTATGTATAAAATTTGCTTTTATACATAAACATTTTTGATGATGATAAAATATGCCTTGCATAAAATGTACCATTTAAGCCATTTTTAGGAGTACAGTTCAGTACATTCATATTACTGTTCAGTCTTCTCCAGAATGTACATAAAATTTAACCTCTTTTCATTTCATATTGTATTTCTTCAAAAATATATTTAAGAATGAAAAAAATTTTCTACCTACTTTCTAGAATCTGTATTAACAAGTATTTTGTGAAGGGAAAAAGAATACTTTTAACAAAACCTGTGTTGTATTTGTAATCAGAACTTTTAAAAAACAATAATCACATTGATCTGTGCTTTAAATCTTTCATATTTGGTAATTCATGTTTATTTTAATTACAGCATTTACTAAGTATGGTTCATATTTACTTACTACTTAAGAAGAGTCTTTTGTGTAAATCAAACTTTAATATTTGTCTTTAGATTGCCATATATTTATAATGCCTTTTTTCTTTACCCTCTTCTTTTTCCCCACATTTTTTAGCACATAACAGATCAACAAGGAAAATCCCCTTTAAATATTTGTGAAGAAAACAAACAAAATAATTGGGAAGAAACTGCAAAATTGTTGAAGGAAGCCATTAACAAACCAGTAAGATTACCTTCAGAGTAGAGTCAAGTATCCTACTTAAATTTACAAGTAATTTTAGGATCTGTGGCAAGAGTGGAAGGATGAATGGCTGGTTTCTTTACTGCTTTTATAAAATCTCATAGACTTCATAAGCATTAAATTTGTTATCATCCATAATGGATGTTTATTCTTGCTTAACAAAATGAAACTTGCATAAGTAAATCTTTAATCACTTAAAGTTAATTTAATTTCAGTATAATCTCTGTACTTGGTGTGCTAATTACAAATTGTAATCTGTTTATTGAAGCATAGGTCTCTACTTAGGCCTCCTCAGCAATGTTTTATATTTGTAAATACTGACATTAACCATCATTCATTAATTTAGTTTCAGCAAGTTATCTATTACAGATTCCTTTTTACTCCTCAAGAAAGTGCATGAGTTAAGATTGGAGATTTCCTAGCTTTTTTGTTCTGCCTATTCAACCTGGCTTTCCATCTAATTATGTCCAAAATAACTAG
>PVJC01044784.1:0-13972 GCA_004026665.1 Murina feae
CTACCTATCCCATCAGCAGAACACCAGAGAACAAAATGTAAAACTCACTTATAATCCCATCATTCTTAGATAAGCACAATTAGCTTTGAGAGTAAAGTCTTCAAGTTTTTGCATTAAACATATGTTTTGCATGTGTAATGTATATATAATTGAGTTTACATTTTGTAATTATGTTTTCTCTTAAAAACACTGAACCTTTTTGTGATGTCAAGTATTTTCTTAAAATGCAAATTTGAATAGATTAACAGTATTCATCCTATAAAAACCTCATTATACCATACTCAATTAAATTTTATTTGGTTTTTAACTTTTTAGTTAATAAACAATGCTTTAATGAATCTGATTCCAGATTAATCTTTGACACTTTTGGTGATTATAATCTTAAACTATAAATGATCTGGAGTTATTTGATCATTAAAAATCACCCTTTAAATTTTTTTATGAATTTTCTTCAAAATGATCTCCAAAACGGTTTTGCTGTATTTTAATTTCACCTGACAGTATAAAAAAAGTCTATTTCTATATTTTTTGGCCAATTTGGAACAATATTAATTCTTTATTGTTTGCTAATTTGTGGGACAAATAATTTTTAAAGGCATTTTGTTGTTCAGGTGGTTAAGAAAACTGTGTATTGGACTTGGTCACCTTTGATTTGTGACCAAACTATACCAATATGGGACTTTGGGTAATATAATGTCCCAGGTTTATCATCTATAAAACAAGTTTTACAAAAACTTAGGAATAATAATTATAAATAATAATTATATTTACTCTGTTGTTTAAATAATAATTATATTTACTCTGTTGTTTAAATGGTATAACTTAGCATGGTTCCTAGCACATATTAAGAATTTAATGAATGATAAACATTATTTTGTTTTTATTACTAGAATTACTGCTACTCTAAAATTGATTTGAACTTCTCTTTACATTCACTGAATATCTTTATTTATCTTTGAATTATGTGTCTATTTTTTAAGACATTTGAAAGTTATGAGAATTTTCTTTTATATTGATCTGTAAAAGTTCTTTATTGTTAAAGTGTATTAACCATTTACAATATCACATCTGATACAGCTATGCTATTCCTATTTGACTTTGTTCTTTTAATATGACATTTTCTGAACTTCAGAATTTTCTAATTGTTTTTGGCAAAATCAAGTGAATTTTACTTTGTTGATTATGCCTTTGCTTGTACAATTACAAAGACTTTTGCCATATATAATTAGTAGATTTTAACACCAAACCAAGACTTTTAACTAAAGGACAAAAAATATAAGAGTGAGAAATATATGACTGAGAATCTACACAGTTACCATTGAATTTCTACAAGTTCCCAAATACATTCAATTTGGGGTATGGAGTGCACTGACCTCCAGGGGGCAGAAGCTCAATGCAGGAGCTGCCAAGCTGTGGTGACTTGGCAGATGGGGTTCTCTGGTGACAGACCTAGAACCAGAGAGGAGGGAGCCCTATTCCAGGGTGCATCACCCAAGAACTGACCTCTTGCAATTCGGGATCCCTCGAGGGATGTCAGAGAGCCAGTTTTGGCCCAATCCCCACAGGCCAGGCTGAGGGACCCAACCTCTGCATCAATCCGTCCACCAGGCCTCCAGTGTAATAATAATATCCCTTATTTATAGAAAGTACTCCAAAATGTTCACTTGTGCTGAGGCATCAGTTTAGCTAATTTATTTCAAATGCTTTGGCTCAAACAATACTATGTGTTTGTACTATGTGTGCAACAATTTGGTCTTTTTAAGTACCCTTTTTTCAATAAATAAAGGTTTAATAAAAAGTAAATGTGCTAAGTTTTTACATATGTAAAAAGTAAAACTTTTTTGAAATTATGAACACAATTCAGAAGGTAAAAAATGGGAATCATCTGAGGCAATATTTATACAGGAAAATTTAAGATATAATAAAAGCAAGGTAGGATTTAGTATAAGAGAAGTGCAGAGAGTACCAGATACCACTCTCCCTCACATCAGTTGCCTGTAGCAATGAACTGGGCTATTTATAAAAATTCCTTCCGAAACCTTTGGTAACCTTTCACATCTGCAGTGTGTTGGAGACCACATGCTTATCATGCTACTTTAGCGGAAACAACTATGGCTTCTCTTTTTGTTCCACTTTCCAAATCTTGCATGAATGTTTCACATTACTAGAATATGTGGTAGCAAATATTCTGGGAAATATAGTTCCCAGGGTTTCAAACCCTAATATATAAAGGAGCACATAGAAAAGAAAACATAATCCAGCACATATGATATTAATTTCTAAACACTTAATTAATTAATTAAAATAAGTAAAAGTCCATCTCAAATCCAGTTGCAAGATATTAACAGAAAAAAAGACAGGAAATTGTAAATTATCTAATCTAATAAAAACATAATATTGAAATTGACCATTTCTTCGGGACGCCTAAGCCATGCCCACCAGTCAATCAGAGCGACTGTATGCAAATCAACCCAGCGAAAATGGAGGCTGGCACTCACGGAGCTGAGTAAACAGGCAGCTTCCATTGCAGCAGGAGTAAAACTGTTTGCCGGCCACCTGGGCTTCTCTCGGCTCCAGGCAACAACATATTTGCAACATTGTCTCAATTATAGAAGCCTCGAGCTGAAGCCAACAGAAGGCTTCCTTACCTGCCTAGGCCTCGGCTTGAAGGAACAGTGTATCTACTATAGAAGATAAACAAACCCCAGAAACCTGCTTCCAGCTAGCCTTGCTGGGACATTGGGTCAATGAGAGCTGTGGGCAACCTTAAAGCCTGCAAACAGCCATCAGCCTCTCACCCAGGCTGGCCAGGTACCCCAGTAGGGGCCCAAAGCCTGAAGAGGCTGTGGGCAGCCTGAAAACAGCCCTTAGCACATCACCCAGGCTGGCCACACCCCAATTGGGTGAGGGACCCCACTGGGGGGGCTTGGCCAGTCTGCAAACAGCCATCAGCCCTTCACCCAGGCTGACCAGGCACACCAGCAGGTGGGCATCCCCAGAGGGGTCCGTCCCAGGCTCTGAGAGAGTGCAGGTTGGGCTGAGGGACCACCCCTCCCCCGTGCACGAATTTCGTGCACTGGGCCCCTAGACTTATATAATAACAGCCTAATTATCAAATCAACTAAACAACAGAATGACTGGTGGACCAACTGGTCACTGTGACATGCACTGACCACCAAAGGACAGATGCTCAATGCAGGATCTGCCTCCGGACCTCAGGCCCCAGGTCAGCCAAGGCAGGTGTGAGTAGGCCCCCTGCCCAATCATCCTGCTGGTCGCCCCGCAGATCAGCCCTGATTGCTGGCCAGGCTTAGGGACTCTACCTGTGCAGGAATTTCATGCACCAGGCCTCTAGTTAATAAATAGAATAAAGAGGTAGAGAGCTTTTTTTCACATTCAGTAAATAAAATTAAATTTATATCTGGCTTTTATAAGAGAGATGTAGTAAGGTGGGCAGTCTCATGTATAAATTTTAGCAGTATCCACCACCATTAAATTTAAGATAAGAGATTTGCAAAATGTATTAAGTGGCTTAAAATATGTATAGTCTGGCTGACTAATTACATTTATTGGACTATACCCTTAATAAATATCCAAGAAACAAAGATAATTGAATGTCTTCCTTATTAAAAAGTTGGAGCCAATATAAAAGTCCCATAACGGGGAGACATGTAAACTATTTCAAATCCATTAGATGGAATATTATTTAACCGTTAAAAATTATGATTTCAAAAATAGTTAAAAGAAAAAATTGTAAGATGCATATATTTTTTAAAGTATGTTAAAAAAAACAAGGTATCATTATAAAATATGCATATGTGGAAGAAAAGACTAGTAAGAGTATTAATAGTGTATTTTCTTTTTTCCCTATTCTCTTATGGATTTTCCAGCTACTCTTTAATGTGTTAACTAAAAATAAAAGCAGAGAAATAATATAAATACTTTTATATAAAATAAATTAGCATAGTCCTCTTGAGAAACTAAACATAATGGAATGCAAATTGAGCAACTCAAGAGATTTAAAAGTTAAGTTCATTAACATTGTAGAATAAAGCTCTGGCAGAAAAGAAAAGAGGTTGAATATGAGACCCAAGAGGGTGACTACATTATAGCTCTTGTCCTTTTGTAAATGTTTTCTAAATACCCTAATTTGAAATCAGAGAAAAAAATATCTCTGTTTGTTGTTGATGAATCCAATTGTAATTTAGGAATACAATTAGTGTTCCGCTGCTTTATAACTTTCCTCCTGATTACATAAGAACACAGTTTGTTTAAATTTCAGTGACAAAATACTGGGCAATGAGCCCTTAGGCCATTTGTCTAAAGCATTCAGAGTTGAATCTTGAATATTAAACATCGGGGGAAACAACTGAGATTCAGTATTGACCTTTAGAGTCTTTCTCATAATCTTATAATTTTGGGGTGAAATTGTGTCCACAAATCCATATTACAACTATATCATTGATTATATTTAAGAAGAAAATAATGCAAAAACTAAGATGAGACAAGAGAGAAAAAGTATATTTCTTATCATTTGATTTCTTTTTCTGAATTGATTCAGAAAAATTTCAATAAAAAGTGCAAACTTTTTGTGTAAATTTTGAGCACTATGGAATAGAATGGAAAATTTAAGTATAATGATATTTAATTGTGATACATACTATTAAAATACAATAAAATATTTACAATGAATATATAAATTTTAAACAATAAATATGACAAAATAAACCTCTGTATTGATCAAATATTTGCAGACACATTGTTCCACTAATGAATTCCTTAAAAAAACAAGTGCTTGCAGGTAGATTATAGATATTTTAAATGGTATAATTAACATAATTTATATCCTAGGCATTCAAATATTTTCAAGAGGTGAAAGTCAATTTTCCATGTAAAAATAAACCCCCAAAATGTAATATTTTTTATTATAGTTTGAAGAACATTTTATTCCCTCAGCACTAATGTAGTCAACTGGTAGAAATAATGATTTCTCAACTAAACCAATAAGAAAGCCCATTGCATGGGAGAACACCAAAATTCATAGGGAACTCATACAATTTAACAAAAAGAAGATAAACAATCCAATCAAAAAATGGGCAAAGGACCTAAATAGAGACTTTTCAAAAATGGACATGAAGAAGGCCAAGAGACATATGAAAACATGCTCAAAGTCACTAATCATCTGAGATATGCAAATCAAAATGACAATGAGGTACCATCTCACACCTGTCAGAATGACTATCATCAACAAATCAACAAATGACAAGTGCTGCTGAGGATGAGGAGAAAAAGGAACCTTCTTGCACTGTTGATGGGAACGCAAACTGGTGCAGCCTCTGTGGAAAACAGTATGGAGTTTCCTCTAGTATAATATAAGGTAATCTATTATTTAATGCATGATATTATGTATTATGAAGCAAAATAATTTAAGAAATGGATCAGAGTTTGTATTATATCCATGTGTAAAAATTGTTCTTCATTGTCATTCTGACATTCCAAAGTCGTTTAACATACATCATAAACACACATTTTCAAATCTGTTCATACTCATTTAGTGTATGAGGTTTGGAATCTATGACTATGAGTCTGCATTTTTAAAACTGTAGAGGTGATTCTAATGAATCCTGCCCATGGAACTTCTGACCCGGATAACCTTTAACATCCATTTAAATCTGGCATCTAAATTATTCAGTATCTGTCAGTTCTTGGAGTGCAGGGAATGAATCTCACACCTTTCTTTATATGCAGGGCCTTATTCATAAGTGCCATTAAATAAATATCTCATCAATAAAAGAACAAGTAAGTGATCCAAAAAAAGATAGAACATTTCATTTTATCCTCTCAGCTCTCTGTATAATACTTATATTCTTTAAAAATGGTCATAGAAGGTTAGTGAAATGAGTATTAAAAAATAGAATGCAGTAGCAAGAGAGAAAAACTATGGGTAAAGTGAAATTTAATACTTTGGGGCAGAGAAGATTAGGGGAAACTAAACTAAGGAAGAAGAAAGTTGTCACTGAAGTTGATGTGCTCATCAGGAGGAAACTACAGGCTAAGAAAAAAATATATACATTTCCTTTCATTCTAGGAAGTAGCTTAGTTACAGGCACTGTGAATGCATTTCACTGTTCACCTTGAGGGTGTGATACGTGACCTTTTCTTCTGTTCTAGTTTGGCATGTTCTGGGGCAGAAAATTATTTGGTTGCCGTGGTTTTGATATCTAAAACTGTTTCAATGATTAAATGTTTATTTACATTAGTGGACCCTAAGGTCTCTTGGCTAAAGATAGTTTGTTTTGTTTTTTGTTTTGCTTTTGTGGTATTTTGGATCAAATTTTTAACACACACACATACACACACACACACACACACACACGGTTTACAGAACGCACTAGTAAAATCTGTCAAAAAAAAATCTCCCCTACAAATAGTCATTAACTTCTGTTTATCAAGTTAATCAGGATTATTAATAAGCAGTCCTTTTTCATGGGGTATGTGCAAGATATTTCATTGAAAAATGCTCTATTATACTAACAAGTGATGGCACAAATAGAAAATAAGTTTAAATCAATATATATGTAGGTATTAAGATTAAAACTGTAATATCAAGGAGACCTATAGCTTACTGAAGCATCCTGATTCAAGATACAGCTTCAACATGGATTGACCAAAAAAATAAGATAAAATAAAGGGCAGATTAATAGTAAAAAATTTATGCATGTCCCACTGCAATTTAATAATTCAAAGCTGATAAAATTCTTTTGTGATTAAGGCATTTCATAATTAATTTATTTGCCAGAAATGAATTGCTGGATCCATTGAGTTTTCTAGTTAGTGAGCTCTCCCTTTTGCAGAAATTTGTCATTTTGGCTTGTTTGTTACTTTCTGTTTTTTTTTTTTTTTTTTTTTTTTTTTTTTAAGAAAAACCTGGCCCATCTTCCTGAATATAGTAATACAATGGGAAAAAAGCATGGTGTCTGTGAAATTCTGTGAATATTTGTTTAGATAATTTTTTGATATTTCTATTTTTTTCATGTCTTCTGTTTTATTAGTCCATTTTCTGCCTGTCCCTCCCACTTTCAAAGTATGTACCCACATTATACTATCTTCACTCAAGTGAGATATATGTTTAAGCTTCCTGGCTTTTGTTTTCAAGTTTTGAAACTCATTGAAAATAATAGGATTTGAGGAGAATGTTTTACCTCTAGATTTAAATGAGATGCCTCCAGTTTGGGAGAGGTGTGCCCGTGTGGGATGTGAGTGTGTGTATGTGTGTGTGCCCTCTGAGAGAAGTACTGGGCAAGATCCCTTAACCATCCTGTGATAATTAAGATATGAATGTATGAACTGAGATGTATGCACAGTACATAGAAGTCACTGGTGGAAATGTTTCTGTACATGGGCTGGATGAAAAATAGTGACCATAACCCTGAGTGTGTGTGCATACTGTGTGTGTTCCTATGGATGAGTGAGGCTCCTTAGACTCATTAAATATGAGTGATATATAAACAGAGTTATCATAGAAATAGCTGAACTTTGAAGAAAATTCCTAGAAAAATGTTCACCAATTCCCTTAGTGAGGATACTGGAATTTTTTTAAAAAGAAGAAAATGTGAAGATGCTTGGAATTCACTAGGTCCAAAACCAACCTCCAATGTACATATACAGATGATCAGTTAATTCATGTTCCGTGGGGATGGAGACACACTGGCACCATCTTGTGATGAAACCAGAGAATAAAACTACAGGTCAAAATAATAGAACATATTAAATCATGAGGAATAGGTGCCCCATGGGACTGACTATTCATTTCAAGATATATGAAACTGTGACATCTGATTAAATGTGGTAGACCTAGAATGCATTTCCATAATAAAATAATGACCATAATGCTTTTTTGAAATAAATAAATTATTCAATGGGTATGTGATGATAATATTGTTATTTTTACTTTCCACATTTTATCTTAAATATTTTTTCTAATTTAACTTAATAAAAAATTATTTAACTATGAGTAATTTAGCTAAATTGTCTTTTTAGTTAAGTGAAAGTTGTATTATATAAATTGACCTATGAAGCTTCTTATAAATCTATAAAATGCCACAGGTCAGAAGGTGATAATTATTCAGCTTACAGAAGCAGTAAATTTGGTTATTTCATTTATTTGTCAAATATTTATTTGTTGTTTCTGCTTTATTATGTGTTATAAGTCATGAAATTACAAATATGAGTAAAGTAAATGCATTTCTCTCAAAGAGGCTAGAAACTCTAGGGAAAGACACTCAGTAAATAATCACTCAAGATGCAGTTATCTGCACCTAGAATATAATCAAGAATAAAACTCTTTTGACCCAATCTTTCCCTTCATATAAAAACAGATGTTCTCTGTTATCATAGATCAGCAGGCAAAATTTTATCATTATCCACCAGAATACTTTAATTCACAAGTATTAATAAACACAAAGGGGAGGATGATTAGAAGCTGGACATTGGAAAAATAACTAAATATTATCTTCACAATTTTTTTTCTGTAGATGACTCTTTTTTTATTTTTTAATCTTTATCATTCAGATTATTACAGTTGTTTCTCTTTTTTTCCCCCATAGCTCCCTCCTCCCAGTTCCCACCCCAACCTCTGCCCTAACCCTCCCCACTGTTCTTATCCATAGGTGTACGATTTTTGTCCAGTCTCTTCCCGCACCCCCAACAACCCTTTCCCCTTGAGAATTTTCAGTCCACTCCCTTTCGATGCCCCTGATTTTATTCTATTCACCAGTTTATTATGTTCATCAGATTTTTTATTCACTTGATTTTTAGATTCACTTGTTGATAGATATGTATTTGTTGTTCAGAAGTTTTATCTTTACTTTTTCTTCTTCTTCCTCTTCTTTCAGCATTTCATATAATACTGAGTTGGTGGAGATGAACTCCTTTAGCTTTTTCTTGTCTGTGAAGCTCTTTTTCTGACCTTCAATTCTGAATGATAGCTTTGCTGGGTAAAGTAATCTTGGTTGTAGGTTCTTGCTATTCATCACTTTGAATATTTCTTGCCACTCCCTTCTGGCCTGCAAAGTTTCTGTTGAGAAATCAGCTGACAGTCATATGAGTGTCCCCTTGTAGGTAGCTATATTGCTTTTCTCTTGCTGCTTTTAAGATTCTCTCTTTGTTTTGCCCTTGGCATTTTAATTATGATGTGTCCTGGTGTGATCCTCATTGGATTCCTTTTGTTTGAGGTTCTCTGCACTTCCTGGACTTATAAGTCTATTTCTTTCATCAGGTAGGGGAAGTTTTCTGTCATTATTTCTTCAAATAGGTTTTCAATATCTTACTCTCTCTCTTCTTCTGGCACCCCTATAATTCTGATGTTGGTATACTTGAAGTTGTTCCAGAGGCTCCTTACACTGTCTTCATATTTTTGGATTAATTTTGCTTTTCCACTTGGGTGATTTTTGCTTCTTTATATTTCAAATCTTTGACTTAATTCTTGTGATCCTCTAGTCTGCTGTTGGATCTCTGTATGTTATTCTTTATTTCAGTCAGTGTATGCTTAATTTCTAGCTGGTCCTTTTTCATATCCTCAAGGGTCTCACTAAATGTATCAGTAATCTCTAGACAATTGTTGAAAAACATTATAACCATGGTTTTGAACTCTATATCCAGGCTGCTTCCCTGCATTGATAGAGTGGCTTTCTGTGCTAGGTGTCCTATAGGGCCGAGTGGCTCAACCTCCCTGATTACCTGAGGTGGACACTCTTGGATCACTCGTTTGTAGACTTTGTGCACAGTCTTGTTGTAGCTAAGTCTTGATTGTTGTTGGTATCACTGGGAGGAATTGACCTCCAGGCCACTTGGCTGTGAGAATCAGCTGTGTCTATGGTGGGAGAACTTCTGTGCTGGAGACACCCTTATGGGGCAAGACTTGCTTCAGTGGGGCTTTGGTGCTCACTGAGTCTGCCCCCTGAGTGTGTCCCTTATGGATGTGAGGAGTTGTAATCTGGGTGGTCCCACTCTGACCACTGGGTACACTGGCTCTTGTATCTCTAAGGAGGTGCTAATTTAGCTTCTGCCTGAGGCTACCTAGCCTTTTTTTTTTTGTTTTTTTTTTATTTTTAATTTTTTATTTTTTACATTTTTTTAAATTACATAAAGCTTTACACAGATTAGTACATATATTTCTTTTTTCCCCCTGCCCTTCCGCCCGCCTTTTTTTTTATATGCAAAAGCCACTGCGCACAGGTTGGGTGGGGTGGGGTCTTGGGGAATCAACAGGGTGGAGCAAACAGCTATGGCTGATTCTTAGCCCTGCCCTAAGAGATACTGGTCTCAGTGTCCCTGGACACTGCTGAGAGAAAGCCACTCTGGAATTCCTCCCACTGCCAGACAGTCCAGCTTCTCCCCATATGAGTCTGGATCCCCAGAAACTTTTCCAGAACTGGAGTTCAGAGCCATTGGGAGCTTATGACTCCCTCCAGATTGAAAAAGAGAACTACATCCTCAGTTGCCAGCCCTTTCTGCGAGTCCTTTCCATGTACCTCTGTACCTCTGCACTTTACTTCTGCACCTCCTCTGCATTTCAGTGTGCTTTTCTCTTTCTAGTTGTAGAATTTTCACTCAGTCAGCCTTCCTGTGGATCAGGGTGGTGTCCATATTTTCTTTTCATTGTATTTTTGAAATGGTTGTGTGAGGCAGCAATTTCAGGTGTTTAACTATGCCGCCATCATGTTTTCTTCTATCTTCACAATTCTTAAACATCATGGATTTTCTAGATCAGTAACTTCTATTTCTAGGTAAGAGTTTAGCTACTTTCCATGTAACTGAGAAAAAGATATCTTAAAATGTCACTTTTCCTAATATACTCTACTAGGGGCCCGGTGCACAAAATTTGTGCACTTGGGGGTCCCTCAGCCTGGCCTGTGCCCTTTCACAGTCTGGGACCCCTCAGGGGATGTCCACCTGCTGGTGTGCCTGGCCAGCCTGGGTGAGGGGCTGATGGCTGTTTTAAGGCTGGCCAAGCACGCCAACAGGCTTCACTCCCATCTCTGCTGCCTCAGCTCCCTCCCTTTTCTGCTGCTTTGCTCCCTCCCATCTCCACAGTCTCTGCTGCCTTGTTTCCTCCCATCTCTACTGCCTCGCATCCTCTCATCTCCACTGCCTCGATCCCTCCCATCTCCCCCACTTTGCTCCCTCCCATCTCCACTACCTCGCTTCCTCCCTTCTCTGATACTTTGTTCCCTTCTGCAGCATTTGGCTTCCTTCTAGGCTGTTTCCAGTCTTCTCTCCTGCCTGTGTATGCAAATTAACTGCCATCTTGCCTGGGTTAATTTGCATAGCTGCTCTAATTGGCTGGTGGGTGTGGTTTGGCTGGTGGGCGTGGCTTAGGTGTCTCAGAGTGAAGGTCAATTTGCATATTACTCTTTTATTAGATTAGATTTTATCAATCTTATTAAATACTGGTTTATTGCGAACTGAGAGTCTTTCTAAAATTAGATGTCTAATTTTGTTTTTGTTGTTGTTTTTCTAATACAATTTTTAAGTTAGGTTTGTAAGTTTAGAGCACATGGTGTAAACTAAAAATATCTGCTATAGCATTTAACATCATGCTTCTTAAATTGAAGAATTGACAATTCTAAAAATAATGCTTTACTACATCTCTTCTTTAATCTGAGTATCCATATCTTACCAAAAATACTGCAGGAGCATGCTGTCCTGTTCCATTCACCTGCTGTTGTTCTTGTCCGACCTGTTTCCATTCCATGTCTATTCTTGTATCTCCCCAATCTATATTATCTCCTTCCTTGCCCCTCACCAGCAAAGTAATCTTTTACTCAGTTAGTGCACATACCATGCTTCCCCTTACAGTACAGAATTTTTTCATTATTTTCCTTCTGTATAGTACACTCAAACCTCTCCTCTTCTCTTTGTCTTGCAAACACTTAGATTCACAATTCAGGAATCCTTCTCCGACTATACAGATTACATCTAATTCCCCTGGACTCTCATGTTGCACATTTCTGTCACACACCACACTTGCATTTTTTCTTTATTTTTGTGATTTCTTGATTAAGAATCAATTTCTCAACTAGTCTACTATTTCCAAAAGGCAATATTCTAGTTCATCCCATTAATAATGTATATTGTAAGCAACAATCTTCTACTGGCAGGTGTATAGAATAGTTGACCCAATAGGTCATTTCACCCTCTACACCCCTCTCCATCTATTGTACCAGTGTTATCTACCACAATGTATGCAACAGAATTGCAACTCGTAACATTTTTAATATGTGAATGCATAGCTACAACTAAAAGAACTAGAAAGAGAGAATTGAGATGAATTTAGATGGTAAGTAAGGTGATTAATACAGTGAAAAAACAAATGTTTGTTGAGTATGTGTCAAGCACTGTGCTAAGAGCATATTTTTTTTTGCCTCACCTAATTTTTGTAAAATCTGTGTAATGCCAGTTGTACACTTGTGTAGAAGGAGGTTCACAGCATTCTGATTCACTTAAGTCATTATTTCTGAAATAAGAATATGGTTTATTCCTTCAGCTATCACATATTCCCCAGTTAAAATGTAAGAATATTAGCAAATTTACTTTGGAGATCAAATTTCTTCTATTGGTAATCAGTCTTAATTAATGGAATAGTGTCCTGAGACAAAGGTTCTACTGATATTCTAATAGTAAAAGCTTTTAAAATGTTTTTATTGACTTCAAAGAGAGGAAGGGAGAGGAAGAGAGATAGAAATATTGATGAGAAGGAAATATCATCCATCAGCTACCGCCTGCACACCCCCTTTTGGATATTGAGTCTGCAACCTGGAATGTGTCCTGACTGAGAATCAAATCAGCAACTTCAGGTACATGGGATGACTGCTTAACCAATGAGTCACACCAATAAGGCTGATAGAACATTTTTAATTAAACAAAATGATATTGCTCAACATAATTCTTTAAGATTATAATATGACTATATCCATATTATTTACCTGACTCTGAAATCATTTATATGGATATACCCATATTCCAGTTGACATTGATGACCTCTTCCCTTGTTTGAGTGGAAGGACTGATTCTAAAAAATATATTCTAGTTCATCCCATTAATTATGTATATTGTAAGCAACAATCTTCTACTGGCAGGTCTATAGAATAGTTGACCCAATAGGTCATTTCAATCTCTTATTTCTATAATTCTAAGAACCTGCTCTGACAATGTAAGTACTGGAACACACCCAGTACATTTAAGAGCTGAAGGGCTGTGAATCAGGTATTTTATGTTTGCCTGCAATATCAGTCAGCATAAAACTGCTGGAAGGAGGAGGGGATTATTTAACCCCACCCCACCATCTGCAAGATTGAGGTAAACCTGGCAAAGCTACTAGGTGGTGCATTTGCTAATTAAACTACACATGGAAAGGGAGAAAGAGCCAAATAGAAGGATAAAGTGAATAATACATTTGCACATTTGTACATTTAGAAAACGATGTAACTATGCCATTATTAGCTGCAATATAATTTACATTGAGGGAGTGGGGGAAAAAGAGGCATATGTAATACTTTCAACAATAAATATTTCAAAATATATCTATGTAACTATATGGTATTGACTGCAATATTAGTCACAACAAAAAGTTACAGATATTTCTAACAATAGAACAGTGAAATATTAAGAAATTTAAGCTAGTATATATAATGGGATACCATGAAGCAATTTTTAAAATCAGCATATTATGTTAGAAAAAAAAGATTTAGTTTTAGATTTTAAATCAAGCTGAAGACCATGATGAATAATATATCACATAAAAGTGATCAAATTGTAAATTTGTGTATTTGAATATATTTGTATGTAAGTAACACGAAATAAAATTATTAATATTGGTTTCTCAGAGGAGAAAACTGGGATTTGAATGGGAATAATATGTAGCATTTTTATATTTTTGAACTGCTTATAAATATAATAAAATGAATCATAT
>PVJC01044785.1:0-13988 GCA_004026665.1 Murina feae
TTATAGAGAAAGGGTGAATAGCGATATTAAAATATTTCTTCTAATTAATTTCCTTTCAATGTGCACAAATTTGTGCATCAGACCACTAGTATTTTATAATTAGGATTTAATCATGGTGTCTATAGACTAGAAACTTCAGTCATGTTCAAAAAGCAATGTCTAATGACAAAAGGATCAATTTTGAAAGGAACTACTAGGGTTGCTGGCAGATTACATCTTAGGGAGAAGCCAGATTTTGCTATTGCACTGAAACCATTCATACTTAAAGAACTCTTTTTTGGTTAGAGAAGGTACACACATGCAGCTCTTAATCTCTCCACATTCTTAGCAACGTCTTTTGGAGGTGTCACACCCAGAACTCACCCAGTCCTGAAATCAACTGCAAACTCCCCCATGCAGGGAGCCTGGCTCATTGCAAAGAAGGACATGGCACAGCATCTGTGAGCAGCTCTCCTGGGCAGCAAGGACCAGGTGAGGGCTCACGAGTGGCTTTCATAATTACGTGAGGTGTTAAATGACTTTACAGAAAAGGAAAGAAAAGCAAGAGCTACATCACAGGTATGAATTATAAGACTTCATGTCCTTGCCTCACACTGTCCAGACATGACTGTAACATCACTGTATCCACGTGTCCTTGTCCCTGAAAAGCTGGCCACAGTTCTCAGAGTCCCCTCCTCTGTATAGAAGATGAGTTTATATTTTTGTTTACCACCCCACATATTTCCTGCCCTGGAAAGACTTTGCAGTGATGATGGCTAAATGGGCAATGATCTTGTGTGTGTGGAGAAGTACTGAGTCAAGGGGAGATTCAACTGCCAGCCATATCCAAGATCTGTTCTTAGAATTCTAGGCAAAGAGGTGATGAGGGGGCCCCAATGGCTCTCTGGACCCAAGTGGAAAAGCCGCACACCAGTGACTGAATAACAGTGTAAATAACTGACGAGGTGGTCTGTGATAGATCTGAAAGGATAAAAGGCAGTTTGCTGAATTTCAGGCTCTTAAGAGCATCACAATGGCCATAATTCCAGATGGTCGCAACTTCAGAAAAGAAGATGTAGGCTTTGTTTTGCTTAAAGTAATTAACTACTCATTACAGTTTCCTTTTAGACACTGAATAACAGTTCCACTCTATATTCCCCTGTTAATCTTCATTTGCACAGAACCTGAATATCCTTCATGTTGTTATTAAATTGAGGAAGGATACTTACTATGTCCATTACTAACCACTGCTTTGGTTTTACCCAAAGATACGCTATGGCGATTTCATTAGATATCGCCACAAACTGGATAACCTTTCCCTGCCCCTGCTAATCCTCACCCAAGGAAATTTTTCCCACTAATTTTTAGAGAAAGTGAAAGGGAGGAAGAGAGAGAGACACACTGATGTGAGAGAGACATATCAATTGGTTGCCTTCTACATGCACCCTGATCCAGGCTGGGGATTGAGCCTGCAACCAAGGTACATGCCCTCAACTGGAAATGAACCTGCGATTCTTCAGTCCACGGGCCTGATAATCTATTTTTGAACTTACTAAAGCAATGGTTCTCAGCAATCATACCATTTCTAGGGGGAGTTTTGGAAATGTTGGAGGTCTCTCTGGTTATCATAATAATCTGGGAAGCCATGGATATTAGATATCCTACAAAGTACAATGAAGAAATGTTTCATGTAACTCTGAAATATCCTGCTAGCCCAAATCCAGTGTAATTGTAAATAAATGGTTCTTCAATACATGCTGATAGTAAACTGTTTTTATAAGTAGTTACACAAAAAAAGTCAACTATTTAGAAGTATGTTACAGAAAAGGAAGCTTATTGGTTTCAAGACCTTATTATGCAATTTTTGAATAAATCCCTTATTTGTGTGCATCCTGCTATCCAAAGTACCACTGTATTTTCAACTACATCTTAATTTGAAAATGATTAAAAGCCACAAAACCAGTTGCAAATATGCAACAGACAATTTTAAACTCATTGTAAAAAACTAAGAACCAAACATTATTCAATTATTAGAACACGTGAAAAGGATTTCAATAATATAGGATATTTTAAATACAGCACATATATTGCCATCCAATGTATTTTTTGTGGTTTTTAATCCTCATCTGAGGATATTTTTTCCACTGATTTTCAGAGAGAGTGGAAGGGAGGGTTTGTGGGAGTTGGAGAGAGAGAGAGGAACATCAATGTGTGAGAGAGACATCCATTGGTAAGCTTCCCATGTCCCCTAGGGCCGAGGCTCTAACCACTTAAAAACACCAGCCAGAACCCATCCTATTTTTATTTTTGTAGGACAGTACTAAGAACTTATCCTGTCCCTAGGGATCTCTCACATAGCTCCTGTTTCTTTTCCCACCCTCCTACTCTATCCTCAGCACTTACCAGTGATACGGTTTTAAAGACCATTTGAGTACCAGGGACTCAATATATTCTTCGACATGTGGAGGCACATGAAGATAAGAACATATTTACAGTGGTTCGAAATGACTCTAATGCTTCATGTGATAGCATGGGGAGCTGCTCTGACACAATATAGTTATGAATAATGCTCAGGTCACTTGCACAGTCATACCTCTTCATTTCCTCTCCTTCAGTCTGAAATCTGTCTTGGTACATTAAGCCTACTTCAAATTTGGTTAGAACCCACTTTCTCTTTTCATTTTTGTGTCCACCTGTACGTTTATTCCTTCATTTGTCTTGTATGAAACAGCACCTGGTCCGACCTTCCTAAATTCAAACTTCTTCATTATAAATAAGTTCAAACATGTGACTACTGCATTCTCTCTCCTGGGGGTAGTCAGCCAGGCGTGTCTAAATGCAAACACATTATATTATTAAATTTATTTTCTTTCTCTTTCTTTTGCACACTACTTTTGGGCATTTCGCCACTTGTTGACATTATGCGTGTTGAAAGCTATCTCGCGCTGTGACAGTGACTATCTGTTAGAGCTGACGGTGTTAGTGCTGATGTGAAGCTGAGGTGAGAGAGACATCCATGATGCTGAGAAAGGTGGCCCTGCCATCGAGAGTGCCAGACACGAGCCATGGGGGCATACATACCTGTCTGGGCACAGGGAGATGTAGAGCAGAAACAGGGGCCCAGCCCCGACGACGGTGGCTAAGGAGGATCGCATCCAGGAGCTGAACTGGCAGAAGTTACAGTAGTGCACGACGGCGATGAGTATGGCTGAGTCCATGAACACGGTGAACTGCAAAGAGGGGTAGGCACTCAGTTAGGAATCCATCCACCTTCTTACCGCATGGCCCACTTAACACCTGAGCACCACAAGATCACATGATTTGCTCATTTATCTGTGTCTTTGTGCCAAATAAAAATATTGCAGTTATCATAAACTATCCAGCAGTTTTAGGACAGAGCATGAATCATTAGGTTAATTACAGAAAGCTTCAGGGTACAAGTTCATGGAGGCCCTAAAGTTCTTCTCCAGCCCGGCTGGTGTGGCTCAGTGATTGAGTGTCGACCTATGAATCAGAAGGTCACAGTTCGATTCTTGATCAGGGCACTTGCCTTGGTTGTGGGCTTAATTCCCAGTAGGGGTGTACAGGAGGCAGTTGGTCAATGATTCTCTCTCATCACTGATGTTTCTATATATCTCTCTCCTCTCCATTTCTCTCTGAAATCAATAAAAAAATATTTTTTAAGATGTTTGCATGAAAAAACAAATTCTCCAGATGTTTGGAAATTGCACTTTGGAGAAAAGGGAAAGTAGGCCACACCCTCTGAGAATTACCGTGTAATCAGTTACCTTCAAAAAGCCTTTCCTTCAGGTACCTACTGCCTATCAGTGGAAATGTAATTTGGTGTTAAAGTATCAAACACAGTCAGCCCACCTGGTGGTTCATGTTACAGTCGCTTTCACCCAAAATATAATCTTCCACAACAGCATTAATTCATTCTTGATGGGGTTTAATTCAGAAGCTCTCGTTTGCCCTGATCACCAGTAGCAGATCAGATAAGTCAATTACCTGCACCGGTTCTGCAGACCAGCACATTACCACATGATTTTGTATTGCTTACAGTGTTTCTTTATGTTGTAAAAACATACACACACACACACACACACACACACACAGATCTGGACCTTGGCGGACAGGACCCGTATCTACTGGGCACTCTCCCCAGGGCAGGGCAGCATCTTATCCAGCATTCATGCGTGTGGCCAATGCCAGGTTTGAGCATCTAGACAGGCTTCGTGACCACCTTCCCGCCTATTCCTCCATCCCAGGCAAGTCTTTTCAAAAGACAAGCTCGCAGAATAACAGAGCTTGTACTTCTCTAAGGGCCTATATTAAACTGGTGTCCCGTCATCGGGCTTTTTTTTTTTTTTAAGTGATGAATGAGTCCAGAGAGCAGAGAACTAAAACTGCCAAGTCTTTACTTACATGTATGTTTGTCTCAAATTCGGAAGTGATGTGTGAATAGACTGCGAGAGCGGGAAGTGACACCAGGATGGCCCCAATGAAATGGCGTGGGAGCCAGCCAGCTATCCACTCCAGCAGGCGCTTGGTACAAGCCATCACATCCTCCAGGAAAAACACCATCCTGTGACAGGGAGGAGAGAAAGGAGACAGGGTGTCTGTGGGTGGGTAAGCCTGCCAGAGAAGAGGGGACGGAGGATCCACAGCCGGCACCGCTACCCCATATCACCCACACTGGGGCCGCTAGCATGAACCACAGGCAGAGCCCCCACACCCCTCACCATGGTAGAGGGCAAGTACACTGGCCTTGCTCGGCTCAGCATACCTGATTCACTTGATGTATTCAGATAAGATGTGCTTATAAAGAGCCAAGCAAGCCTCTGTGGGTCTAACAGAATAGGTAAGAACTGGGCACACAGACATAAACAGTTCCTGTGAAAGTGCCCACCTCACTGTCATCTGCTTCTAGGGCAGGAGGTCTCCAGTGGGTGGTTCAGGGGCTGTTATGGAATTTTGTGGGGCCCCATTGGTTACCCCAATGATTGAGGGGTACTACTGACATCTAGAGAAGCATTCTGCAATGTGCAGTGAAGCTCTGCCCTGCACCCCACACGACTGCCACACGCCTCCGGACACATGTGGAGGTGAAAAGCCTGCTGACAAGGACCTCAGCCTTACAGCCTAGTTACATTTTGTTTACAAACAGGAAGTGGTTTCTGCGAGTTGTTAACATACACTTTTCTGGGAATAAACTACTGTGTAAACCAAGCAAGATGACCCTTTGTTTTGTCTGGGACATCACCAAGAGTCATTCAACATTTCAGAAATCTCAGGCTGCTTGTGCCACCAAACCTGCACTTCCACAGCGATCCACATGGCAGGGACTGTGCACAGGAGGGCAGACAGCTGGCAATTCTGTTATAACTCCAGATGGTGGTGCCGTAGCATATTCGAGGTGAAGCACTACATATTTCACTTTAAATGGCTTTTTTGTTGTTTCTCCTTCATATTGGAGTGACAGCATTTCACTGATTCTTTTATTATTTTTTAAAATATATTTTACTGATTTTTTACAGAGAGGAAGGGGGAGGGACAGAAAGCTAGAAACATCGATGAGAGAAAAACATCGATCAGCTGCCTCCTGCACAAACCCCATTGGGGATGTGCCCGCAACCAAGGTACATGCCCTTGACCAGAATGGAACCTGGGACCCTTGAGTCCGCAGGCCGATGCTCCATCCACTGAGCCAAACCGGTTAGGGCTCACTGATTCTTTTAGAAGCTGTGTGTATAGGTGGGCTATCTTGCAGGAGAGTGATGTGAACATTATAAAATATTTTTCATAAAGAAGGGAGCTGAGTATGTGGGGCTGAGAACTGTGGTCCTGAAGGTCAGAATGGCCTTGGTTAAGTGAGGGATTCTAGAGACAGGAGCGCCTGGACTCAGCAGTGGGAGATGGAAGAGAGGGCAGTGGGAGTCTGCCTCAGGAGGGAGACCCACCCACACAGCCCCTCTCTGAAGCCAGTCCCTGGGGAAGGGGAAGAGGGGACAGGCCCACTCTCCTCACTTCTGAAGGGGCCAGGAGCCGCTGCTGAACTGTGAGAACACAAAGACCCCTCAGGACTTCTCACATGTACCTAGGCGCCTGCACCTTCAGGCCTTAACACCTACAGCACTATGTTCAGCCTCCATGAGGAACCCCCGAATTTCAGCTATTTCCACATAGAGCCAGGCCCCATCTGATCCCCTCTCAAAAATACATATATTTTTATTGATTTCAGAGAGGAAGGGAGAGGGAGAGAGTAGAAACATCAATGATGAGAAAGAATCATTGATTGGCTGCCTCCTGCACGCCCCCTACTGGGGATCGAGCCCACAACCCAGGCATATGCCCTTGACCAGAATTGAACCCGGAACCCTTCAGTCTAACAGGCCAATGCTTTATCCACTGAGCCAAACCAGCTAGGGCCCATCTGATCCTTTTAGATCCAGGACTATTCTGGCCTCCTGATACTGAAGAGGTTAATGGAATCCCTGGAGTATTTCTAAGGACAACCACAAGATATGCTCACAAGGAGACAGAGGGAGCTGAGCGCCAGCCAGGGAAGGCAGTGAGGGAAGCCCTTCACCAAGGCCTCAGGGCTGCAGAATTTCAAGGACAAGACCCCGGTTCGCTTGTCTGCCGAAGGCTCAGCACAAATGGCTGCCACAGAACCAGCCTCCCTGGGGCACCTACATATTCCTCAGTGTAGGTTCTTGTTAGCCTTGGATCCTAAATATAATGCGTCCTTCAGGGTCTGAACCTCTCCCAGGCTTTGATGGTCCAGGTAAAGTAAACTTTTAAAGTCACACCAGAGGTCTTTCAGGAGCATAGTGGCTGCCATATCCACCTGGCCCAGCACCTCAGCATCCAGGCACAGCCAGGCCTGGCGTCTGTCTGACATGCAGCCCTCTGCAGTCTCTAAATGTGGGTTAGCCTAGGTCCTATAGAATTGGGTCTAAGGAACAGGGTATAAAGGGTTTTTTAAAAAAATGTATGCATACAATGCTAGCCTGAGAGAGATCAAGAGCTTATCGAGCTGCAGGTCACAGCTCAGTGCCAGAAGGGAACCTGGAGTTGGGGTGGTGATGGGAGTGGAGTAACTGAAAATGGGTACTGTTTTCTTTGGGGAGATAGAAGAGCTGTAAAATTATATGGTGAGGACTGAAATAAGTGGATTCATTACATGTGAATCATTTAAGGAAACTAAGTTTAGCTTGGCTAGTGTGGCTCAGTGGTTGAGCATCGACCTATGAACTAGGAGGTCACGGTTCGATTCCTGGGCAGGGCACATGCCCTGGTTGAGAGCTTGATCCCCATTACGGGGCGTACAGGGGGCGGCAATCAATGATTCTGTCTCATCATTGATGTTTAGAACTCTCTCTCCCTCTCCCTTCCTCTCTGAAATCAATAAACTTTTTTTTTTTAAACTAAGTTTAAAAAAGAAAAAAAACAAACTAGGAGCCTGAGGATGACTTAGCTTGGGTTTCCCAGAGACAGAGCTGACTTATGTCCCAGGCGGCTCAATGAGGGGTGCAGAGCCAGGACCAGAGGGGCAGGCCCACAGGCAGGGCTGTGTAATCGAGGAGTCGCTTATAGGTAACACAGCTCCACTCTGCTGGAGGGAATTTGGGGAGACAGCAAGGATACACCTGAGTTACCTCAACCAGGACCGGGAGATGAGTGTGTGGCCTCTAGCAATCCTCAGCAAATGGCCCCCTCTCAGGGACTTCAGAGGGGAGCAGGATGACAGTGAGTGTGGAAGAGAGGGGAGCACTCACTCAGGGCCAGATGTGAAGCTACTGCTGCCTGTCCTGGGACGTTGGGGAAGAGGAGCAGAAACTATGGTCAGGGCCCTTCTCCCCGTTTCCGTTTTATCCCCAGCTTTGGAGTCTATTAGACTGACAGGCTGCCCTGTTGGAACTGACAGGAGATGGTTGTGGTGCCCAGGAGGCAGGTGGCACAGGCAGTCTGGGTGCTTGTGAACACATTCACATCTAGTCCAGAAATGTACAGAGCAACTGTGGGCTTCTTCAGTGTTAAATTGAACCCTGACATCAAGCTGGGCAGGTCCTGAGGGCCCAGCTTCCTGAGGGGCCACTATTATCTATTCAGACCCTCTGTCCATTTTTATTTTTATTATTTTTAATATATTTTATTGATTTTTTACAGAGAGGAAGGGAGAGGGATAGAGAGTTAGAAACATCGATGAGAGAGAAACATCCATCAGCTGCCTCCTGCACACTCCCTACTGGGGATGTGCCCACAACCAAGGTACATGCGCTTGATCAGAATCGAACCTGGGACCCTTGCGTCTGCAGGCCAATGCTCTATCCACTGAGCCAAACTGGTTAGAGCCCTCTGTCCATTTTTAATTGGGTTATCTCTTTATTATTGAGTTTACATTCTAGATATTAGACGCTGGTCACAGATAAGATCTGCAAATATTCTCTCCGATTCTGCAGGTTTTCTCTGACTTTTTTTGATGGTGTTGTTTTAACTTAAAAAATTTCAAATTTTAATGAAGTCCAACTATTTTGTCTTTGGTTGCTTGTGCTTTCTGTGTTAAGTCTAAGGAACCATTGCTCGATCCAAGCTCACAGAGACTTAACACCTATGATGTCTCCTAAGGGTTTTATAGTTTCGCTCTTATATCTAGGAGAGGCGTCTGCTCATCTGCTGGCAGCCTCCTATCATTTGCACCCTATACACTTCCTTTTCCTTTCCTTTCTTATGTCCTATCTTCCCATCTCTTCTTTTTTAAAAAATCTCTGATTTGGAAGATACAGGACTAGCCGGTGGTATCAGGGCTGCAGAGGACACTGACTCTCTAGTAAAGAGAGTGCCCACCTGTGCCCAGGGCCAGGGTCTTCAAGGGAGAAACCTGTGAAGTAGAGCTGGGGGAGGGAAGGGAAGAGGACCCTTCACCTGAAATGAGCTTGCAGAAGCAGCCCGCTTCAGACCGCTGGTCAGCTGTGCCGCAGACTGTTCAGTCATAAACTGTGGAGCCAGCAGAGGGAGCCAGAGGCTAAAAGCTGGAGAACCGCCCTGCAGGTGAGCCTTTACCTGACGGAGACCATGAGGGACAGCACCTCCAGTAGCAGGGCCACCCCGAAGACCACCAGGGTGATTGGCTGGGGAGGCGTGGTGGTAGTCCCGTACTTCAGGAAGCAGGTGATGGAGAGAATCAGAAACACTGTTGTTGACAGAAACACATCCAGGAGGGAGCTGAAGGTGGCACTGGCAAAAGTCTTCACGGGAGAATTCTTCATAACCTGTTTGGAGGAAGAAAAAGGTGGAGGTCCATGAATAAATACTGTGACAGATGGTCATGGAGTATAGTTTAGGTGGAAAAACCCAAACATTTGCCTACCCCCAACCAGTTACAGAGTGATAAGAGCTTTAGGTGGGCCATCTCCTGACTATTTCTCTGTTTAACGAGGAAACGAAGGCACAGAGAAGTGTAGGAACTTGCCCAAGGTCACACAGCAACTGACTGCACACCAGTAAGTTCTCACAGGCATTACGTACTGACCCTGAAAAGTGAGTTACTGACTGGTAAAGTCACTGAATCTGTGTCTGTAAAGTCAGTAGCACAAAAGCCGTGTGTTGGGAGCTTCCACTGAATGTCTGGGTCCCAGGTTCAGGGTGGGTAAAAGCTGGCTTCATGACAGAAGTAACGGGGGGGTGGGGGACTGAAGCAGCAGCAGATGAAAATACAGGCGTGTCAAGTGACAGTAAGAGATGCTCATGCCTTCACAAAGGGCCTGGCTCTGCGCTGGGTGCTGGGATAGACATGAAACAAGGCCCTAGGGGAGCACTAATGGTGGATGAACCAGCAGCAGAGGAAAGGGACAGAGAAATGACAAGCCTTGGTTGTTAGACTCAAGAGCACAGAAAGATTTGGAGTTTTCTCCTTTTAACATAAAGATGCAATTTAGAGCTTACAGATTGTGGGAAATCAATATTGGCCTTCCTTTTCCTGTCACTCAGGAGAACAAGAAAGATTTCCAAAGCACAAGACTAACTGGGAGCTGTCCAGTAACAACACGTTTCTTTAGTAAAATTATAAGGAACATGTACCTCTTCTTGATAGCTGGTCCTGTAGGCTTGCTCTAGCTCCTGATCCAGGAAGTTCAAGCTGAACTGATTAATGGGTGGCTTAAAAAAATAATCTTTCATCAGGCTGGAAGAGATGGAAAAATGCAACTGATCAACATGAAGCACAATTATGTTTATTTTATCAGCAGATTGCAATAGTTACCAAAACGTCATTCATTAAGCATATCACAAAAGCTATATCTAAAAGTCACTACATTACTTTTTCAGACATGGCTCGACTACCCCTTTTAGAACATATCTCTGGAAAGTGATGTTAAATACAATCACATTTTATGTTTCCCCCCACTAAAGAATGGCCATTCACCATAATTATAATACACATCAGCAGAACCCTGCTTTTGAAAACATCTTCCCGATATCCAGGATGAGAGTTTTGTTCTAGGAAACCATCTTCTGAAGGACCAACAAATCCCTGTTCTGAAAGCACTTACGTAGATTTGAAGGTTTCCAATGAAAACGTTAGTTTGGAGCTGCCTGTCGTCATTCGAGTACCGACAGTAATCACCACCATCAAAGAAAGCTAAGAGAATGTTATCACAAAATTGTGATTACAGTTAGTGTAATTTTGATGCTACTGTCACAAATGCAGATTGGGTGTCAAACCTGAAAAATGATAACTCTCAATGACTTTGATAGCAGAGAAATGAAATCTGCTTTATGTGACTCATTCTTTTATGGATTGCCAGCAAATAGTTAATATCCTTTTTCTATTGCAGAAAACTGCTATAAATTAAAAAAAATGTTAACATGGTTTCAGAAGGCAAATGCAGCTATGGGATGTAGTCTGTCTCCCTTATATAATAACTACTAGAATTAAATCAGATGGAATAGGTGAAGTGCCTAGCATGTGCCTGTCACACAGCAGAGTTCACTGCGCATATGCCTCCTCCTTTCTTTGCAACGGAGTGGACTCTCTTTTTTGCTTTTAAAAAAATTTATTGAATTGATTGGGGTGGCATTGATCAACATGAACATATAGGTTTCAGGTGTGGTTTCTATGTTATAAGATCTGTATATTGCACCGTGTGCCCACCACCCAAAGTCAAATCTTCTCCTGTTATCTTACATTAAGACCACTCCATTGCCCCCCTCCCCTTCCCTCTGGCAATCACCACACTGCTGTTTGTATTTAGGAGTTTCAGTTTTGTATCCCACATATGAGTGAAATCATGTAGTTCTTAGCGTTTTCTGATGGACTTATTTCACTTAGCATAATGTTCTCAAGGTCCATCCATGTTGTTGCAAATGGCGCTATTTCATCCTTTCTTATGGCTGAGTAGTATCCCATTATGTACCACATCTTCTTTACTTAGTCTTCTACCATAGGGCACTTTGGTTGTTTCCATGTCTTGGCCACCGTGAATAATGCTGCATTGAACACATGGGTGCAGATATCTTCGCAAATACATGATTTTGAGTTTTCCGGATCTATACCCAGAAGAGGGATTGCTGGGTCAGAGGGTAGCTCTAGTCTTAATATTTTGAGGAACTGCCAGGCTACTTTTCATAGTGGTTGTGCCAGTCTACATTCCCACAGGCAGTGGATGAGGGTTCCTTTTCCACAACCTCTCCAATACTTGTTATTGTTTGTTCTGTTAATAATGGCCATTCTAACATGGGCAAGGTGGTATCTTACTGTAGCTTTGATTTGCATTTTTCTAATTGCCAGTGAGGTTGAACATCTTTTCATGTATCTACTGGTTGTTCATACATATTCTTGGGAGAGGTGTATTTTTAGGTCCTCTACCCACTTTTTGATTAGGTTGCTTTTTGTTTCGTGTTGAGTTTACAAATTCTTTATATATTTTGGAAATTAAACCTTTGCCGGAGCTATGTTCTGCAAGTATCATTTCCCACCTAGTTGGCTGCCTCTTTGTTTTGTTGTCAGTTGCTTTTGCTGGGCAGGAGCTTTTTAGTTTGATATGGTCCCATTCATTTATTTTTGCCTTTACTTCCCTTGCTTTGGGGTCAAGTTCATAAAATGTTCTCTAAGACCCAGGTCCATAAGTTTGGTACCTATATTTTCTTCTATATAACTTTCTGTTTTGGGTCTGAGCCTTTGATCCATTTTAAATTAACTTTTGTACATGAGGACAAACTGTAATCCAGTTTCATTCATTTGTATGTGGCTTTCCAGTTTTCACAGCACCATTTATGGAAGGGACTTATCTTTATTCCATGTGTATTCCTAACTCCTTGGTCGAAAATTATCTATCCATACACATGTGGTTTTATAGCTGGGCTTTCTATTCTATTGTATTGATCTGTGTGTCTGTTTCTCTGAAATAATCAAGCTGTTTTGATTATTGTAGCTCTAGTATAATTTGAATTCTTTTTTCTCAGGATTGCTTTGGCTATTTGGGGTCTTTGCTGATTCCATACAAATCTGATGATTTCTCGTTCTATTTCTTTTAAATGACATTGGGATTATGATGGGGATTGCATTAACTCAGCATATTGATTTGGGTAATATGGCCATTTTAACTATGTTGATTCTTCCAATCCATGAACACAGAATATTTTTCCATTTTGTTGTATGTTTTTCTGTCTCTTTAAATAATGTTTTGTAATTTTCAGCATATAGGTCTTTCACATTTTTTGTTAAGTTTATTCCCAGGTATTTTATTCTTTTGGATGCAATTGCAAAAGGAATTGCTTTTTTCCATTCATTTTTAGAGAGAGTGGAAGAGAGAGGGAAAGACAGAAACTTCGATGTGAGAGAAACACATTGATTGGTAGCCTCCTGGATGAGCACAGACCAGAGCCCAGGCCAGGGAGGAGCCTGCAACCAAGGTATGTGCTCTTGACCAGAATCAAATCCAGGACCCTTTAGTCCACAGGCCAAGACTCTATCCACTGAGCCAAACTGGCTAAGACTTTCTTTTTGTTGTTAATCTTCACTTGAGGATATTTTCTTGTTGATTTTTTGGGAGAGTGAAAGAGAAAGGGAAAGCCTGAGAGAAACATCAATGTGAGAAAAATGTTTTTTCCATTTCTTTTTCTGAAGTTTTGTTGTTAGTATACAGGAAGTCAATGGATTGTTGCACATTGAATTTGTATCCTGCAACTTGCTGTATTTGTTTATTGTTTCTAATAGCTTTTTGGTGGAATCTTTAGCATTTTCTATATACAGAATCATGTCATCTGTGAAAAGTGACAGTTTGACTTCCTCTTTCCCTATTTGGGTGCCTTTTATATCTTTCTCTTGCCTTAATGCTCAGGCTAAGACTTCCAGCACTATGTTGAATTAGAGTAGTGAAAGTGGACATCCTTGTTTTGTTCTTGATTTTAGAGGAAAAACTTTCAGTTTCTCATCAGTGAGTATGATATTAGCTGAGGGTTTATCACATATGGCCTTAATCATTTTGAAATGCTTTTCAGCATCTATTGATAAGATCATAAGATTTTTATCCTTTCTTTTGTTAATGTGGTGTATTACATTTATTGATTTGCACATCTTGAACCATCCTTGTGCCCCTGGAATAAATCATTTGATCATGATATATTATTTTCTATGTACTGTGTTATGTTAGATTTGCTAGTATTTTGTTTAGGATTTTTGCATCTGTGTTCATCAGAGATATTGGTCTGCAATTTTCTTTTTTGTGTGTGTTATCTTTGCCAGGTTTTGATATCAGGGTTGTACTAGCCTCATAGAATGTGTTAGGAATTATTGCCTCTTCTTCAGTTTTTTGGAAGAATTTGAAAAGGATAAGTTTAAAACTTCTTTGAACATTTGGTAGAACCCACTAGTGAAGCTATCTGTTCCTGGACTTTTGTTTTTTGGGAGGTTTTTGATGATTGTTTCAATTTCCTCACTGCTGATAGGTCTATTTATATTTTCCAATTCTTTTCAAGTGCAAAGGTATGTTCACCAAAAGAAGAAG
>PVJC01044786.1:0-13981 GCA_004026665.1 Murina feae
AAGAAGAGCTGGAAGTGGAGCAAAGGAGGTTGAGCATATACTTGAACCTATTAGACATTTTGTGGCCTCCCATCACTGCATGCAATGATGTCCTTCAGAGAATAGTGGCTGCTGTTTCCCACCTGTTTTTCAAGTCTCACATATGTTTCTCTGTCCTGAAAACATACAGGGATGGAGATTCTGGGAGACACAATTGCCGGAGTAACTAAGTGGACATAACACAATGTAGTACCGAGGTTATTCAAGGAAACTGAAAGAAGGCAAGGCTTGGATGTGTAGTCAAGGACCTTGTGATGGTTAATTTTATGTGTCTACATGGCTGGGCCATGGGCTGTCCAGTTAGTTGGCCAAACATTATTCTGGGTGTGTTTTGGATGAGGTTAACATTTGAATGGCTAGACTGAATAAAGCAGATTGCCCTCCCCAAGGTGGGTGGGCCTCATAAAATAAGTTGAAGACCTGAATGGAATAAAAAGGTTGATGCTCCCTTGAGTAAGAAGGAATCCTCTCGCCTGACTATTGAGTTAGGACATTGGTCTTTTCCTGCCTTTGGACTCAAACTAAACACTGGCTCTTCTTGGATCTCCAGCCTGCTGGCTCTTGGACCAGAACAAACACCGTTGTCTATCCTGGTTCTCAGGCCTTTAAACTGAGACTGAATCTACACCATTGACTCCCTCCAGTTTGCCAACCTGAGATCTGAGGACTTCACAAGCCTTCAAACCTTTGTGAACCTATTTCTTGTAATAAATCTCATTCTCCCTCTCTATACATCCTGTTTCCCTGGAGAACCCTAACCCAGGCCTAGGTTTCCCTTTCTGAGTAAAAAAAGTCTACTTGAAAGTTCTTGGAAGAAATCGTATACTTTTGGTTTGGATTTAATTGCTAAAGGTCAAAGCATTCTGCTGTGGAAACTTGCTTGTAGTTGAAAAATTCTGGAAAAAGAATCTTTTAGTTGGGTGGGGTTTTCCTTGCAGAACGTGCTAATGGCTTTGGACATTTGAGGCAGCATCTCTTTGCTTCTTTGGAGCTGTGAGTGAGGGCTGAAGCCTGAAGATGACTTGGGAGGCTTTTTTCTTTGTTCTCTGGAGAGGGAGGTCAAGCCCAGCACCCTTTTGGATGTTATTACATGAACAAATGCTTTCATGAAACATTTAAACATCATTTTTTAAAAAAACCAGGCTACCTCTGTTTTACTGTGGTTCTGCTAAGTCCAAAAATTACAGTTTTTGAGAACTAGAGGGAATCATGGAAATAATGTAGTCAAAATTTTTCCAAATTGTGTTCCATGGAACATATATTCCTAAATGTTCATAGGTGGACCTTGAAAACAAAGGATTCTATGATCAAGTAGATTTGAGAAGGGCAGCACACACTTCCTTTCGGAGAATCTAAATGCACGTTAATAAAGTTTGAGCCCAGCTGGTGTGGCTCAGTGGTTGAGCGTTGACCTGTGAACCAGGAGGTCACGGTTCAATTCCCAGCCAGGGCACATGCCTGGGTTTCAGGCTGGATCCCCAGTGGGGGGCGTGCAGGAGGCAGCCGGTCAATGATTCTCTCTCATCATTGATGTTACTATCTCTCTCTCCCTCTCCCTTCCTCTCTGAAATCAATAAGAATATATTAAAAATAAATTAAAGAATAACATTTGAGACACCTCTTAGTCTTTGAGGTGGAGACATCAAGTAGGCAGTGGGAAGATGTGTCTGGATTTCAGGGGCAAGTTTAGAGTTGGATATATAGGTTTGGAATTTAACATGCTTAAAACCATGAGAGCAGGTGAGATTTCTCAGGAGAGAGTTTATTTATTTATTTTTTTAAAATATATTTTATTGATTTTTCACAGAGGGGAAGAGAGAGGGATAGAGAGTTAGACATCAATCAGCTGCCTCTTGCACACTCCCTACTGGGGATGTGCCCACAACCAAGGTACATGCCCTTGACCAGAATCGAACCTGGGACCCTGGAGTCCTTAGGCCGATGCTCTATCCACTGAGCCAAACCGGTTAGGGCTCAGGAGAGAGTTTAGAAGAAATAAGAGTATGTGAGGTCTGGAGGTGCCGTAGCTCGCAGGTGACCGTGAGGGGAGGACCTGAGGATGGAGCCAAGACTTGGGAGATGGCATTGCTGAGCCAAGTGAGCAAGAGAAACCAGGATACTGTTGGCCATGACTCAAGCCACTAAAACTGACTTTACCATTGTATTTTTCAGCTACAACGCCAGTAAATTCTTTTTTAAGTTTTTATGTCATATCTCATGGAAAGAGTTCCAACTACTAGGACATTTCCCAATCTCCTTTGAATACTTATCTCTGTCTCCTCCTAGTCTCTGTTTCCCCATCCGCTTACCTGTCATGGAGGAGAACCAGCTGAACCTAAGATGTCACGCCCACTTTGAGGTGCAAAGGGAAAGCACGACTTACCTCAGCCAGTGTCGGTTGTCAACCTTTCAGGCATGAGTAGAGGAATCAGTTAAGAATTGGTTAACATGGTTAAGGATTTTATTTTTACTTTTGGGTTGTTGTCAACCAACCCAAACCGACTCTGGCTAATTTAAGCCCAAAAGGGACTTTATTGGATGATTCACTAGGCTGCCCCACAGAATCAGAGACAGAGCTGAGCAAGCTGCACAACAGACTGCAGAAGGGAGGAACCAGAGTCGCCCTATTTGGGCTCTGACCAAATCCCTCCCTGGGCCATTTCCAAATGGTGTGGCTACAAGGCCAGCGCTCTCAGTGTTCAAGCTTGAGATGACCAGGACAGAGAATAGACTGGAGGGGTGACAGGGTAAGGCTAGGAGGGAGAGAAGGCAAAGGCCTTTCGCCCTGGTTGCTGTGAGTGCACTCTGCATGTCTGAGAGGCTCGGGTATTGGCCCGGGTCTGCCGTAATCGCTGAAGAAAGAGCCACCCCTGGCCCTCTCCAGGTTGCCTGTGGCCTCGAGGTGATGAGGAACAACCTCTGCGTCCAGCCAGTGTGGCTCAGTGGTCGGGCATCGACCTACGAACCAGGTCACGGTTCGATTCCCAGTCAGGACCTATGCCCGGGTTGCGGGCTTGATCCCTCGTGTGGGGTGTGCAGGGAGGCAGACGGTCAATGACTTCCTCTCATCATTGATGTTTCTGTCTCTCTCCCCTCTCCCTTCCTCTATGAAATCAATACAAAAAAAATTAAAAATAAATAAAAAGAATGACCTCGGTGGGCTTCTGAGCTCTTACGGCCCAGGGGGTGCACCTAGGGAAAGGCTTCCTTCGGGGCTTTTGGTCTTCAGGCCTCACATGGTTCCAGATTCTGCCCAGGTTGGTCTCTCTGACACCTTTACTCTTTATTCTTTTTTCCGTAGTGTGTGCTCTCCGCCTTAGGAAACCTCCCTTTCGCTCTACTTTCTCTTCTCCTCGAAGTTCCCACCCGCTATAGTCTGAGTGTTCGTCCCCACCCCCCAACTCATATGTTGAAAATGAACCCCCAATGTGACGGTAATAGGCGGTGGGGGCCTTTGGTGGGTGTTAGGTCAGGAGGGTGGAGCCGTTATGAGAGGGATTAATGACCTTACAGAAGAGGCTCCAGAGAGATCGCTCGCCCTTCTATCATGGGGGTTACAGGGAAAAGATGGCTATGAAGTGGGCTCCCACCAGACACCAAATCTGCTGGTGCCTTGACCTTGCTCTTCTAGGCTTCCAAACTATGAGAGACAAATTTCAGTTATTTCGAAGCCAGCAGTCTGTGGTATTTTGTTTTATAGCAGTCAGAATAGACTAAGACACCACCCCTTAAGAAAATGATTCTTATTTTACTTTTTACTTTTTTAAAATGTATTTTATTGATTTTTTGCAGAGAGGAATGGAGAGGGATAGAGAGTTAGAAACATTGATCATACCCTCCTGCACACTCCCTACTGGGGATGTGCTTGCAACCAAGGTACATGCCCTTGACTGGAATCGAACCCAGGACCCTTGAGTCTACAGGCCAACGCTCTATCCACTGAGCCAAACCAGTTAGGACAACGATTCTTATTTTAAAAATAATCCTTATTATTAAAAAATAATTATTCAGTCCTGGCCAGGTAGCTCAGTTGGTTAGAGTGTTATTGTCCTGATATGCCAAGGTTTCGGGTTCCATGACTGCATAAACAAGTGGACCAACAAACTGGTGTTTCTCTAAAAAATCTATTTAAAAAAATTAAAAAAGTATTTAAATAGTACCAAAGATTTTTCAATGCAGTCTTTTCCCTGTGCTACTTCCTAACTCTCACCAGAAGCAATTCCTATCAGTGTGCTGTGTATCTTTACAGATATAGCTAGCCTATGTATCTGTCTCTATATACAAACCCAAGCTATTTTATTTGTAAACTTAGAAGAGCAGATTGTACACACTGTTCCGTACCTTACATTTTCTGCTCAGTGATGTCTTGCTTATATCAAAACACATCTGTCTCACCTTGGCTGGTGTTGCTAAGTGGTTAGAGTGTTGATCTGTGGACTGAAGAGTCCACCTGGGCTGCAGGTTCATTCCCCAGCCCCAGTTGGGGTGTGTAATGGAGGCAACCAATTGATGTCTCTCTCACACTGATGTTTCTCCCTCTCTCTCTCTCTCTCTCTCTCTCTCTCTCTCTCTCTCTCTCTATCTCTTTCCCTCCTCCTGTCCCTCCCTTCTACTCTTTAAAGAATCAATGAGAAAAATATCCTCATGTGAGGATTAAAAAAACAAACAAAAACCCAAAACACTCCTGTCTCATTCTTTTTGTTGGCTGCATAGTATTCCACTCTGAGGCCCCCATTGATGGGCAGCCTTTTGCAAATACAAATGATACTCCAGTGAACACCCTTGTACATGTGACTTCAGGTACCTAAGTAAGCACATCTGTCAGAAACAACAGTCCTTTCTCTTTTTTTTTATTGTTTCTTTTTAAGAATTTTAAAAAATATATATTTTATTGATTTTTTTTACAGAGAGGAAGGGAGAGGGATAGAGAGTTAGAAACATCCACGAGAGAGAAACATTGATCATACCCTCCTGCACACTCCCTACTGGGGATGTGCCCGCAACCAAGGTACATGCCCTTGCCCAGAATTGAACCTGGGAACCTTCAGTCTGCAGGCCGATGCTCTATCTACTGAGCGAAACTGGTTAGGGCTTTTTAAAAATTATTATTATTGTTTACAGTATTACCTATGTCTCCTTTTTCCCCGATTGACCCCTCCCCCAACAATGCTTTCTTTTCTAAGAGTTATCAAAGCTTTGTTCTCCAGTTTCCACCAGACTTCCCAGGCATTGCCCACATTGACTGCCTCCTGGTGTTTGTTTTTTTCTTAATCCTAACCCAAGGATATTTTTCCATTGATTTTTAGGGAGAGTGGAAGAGAGAGGGAAAGACAGAGAAACATCAATGTGAGAGAAACACATCGATTGGTTGCCTCCTGAATGAACCCTGACCAGGGCCTGGCCAGGGAGGAGCCTGCAACCTAAATATGTGCCCTTGACCAGAATCGAACCCGGAACTCTTTGGTCTGAAGGCTGACGCTCTATCCACTGAGCCAACTCGGCTAGGGTGACTGCCTCCTCTTTCTCTCCACTCTAATGATCTACAATGTGGTTTCTACCAATGACCTTAGCGTTTCACCCCTGACTCTTCCATAGACTTTGACCCTCACTACTCATCCTGTCCTGAAACGCCCTTTTTGCCAGGCTGTTTTGGCGAGAGAATCTTTGTCCTCCTCTTTCTCTAATCGTGCTTTCCCAGGTCCTTTACCTGCCTTCCAAAAATCCCATTTGACTGGAGCTTGAGGGAGTGGAGCCTGCTGGGCCAGCCCTTTCAGCTTCTGACTATCTATCCCACCCAGGCTTCTGCCTGGACTCTGGAGGAATGCAAAGTTTTGATCAATGTCCAAGTCCAAACTCTCTTCAAGGCTCAAGTCCTTCATTAAAAAAAATAAAAATAAAAAATGGTGCTAGTCTGGCCAGTGTGGTTCAATGGTTGAGTGTCGACCCATGAACTAGGAGGCCTTGGTTAGATTCCCAGTCAGGGCACATGCCTGATCCCCAGTAGTGGGCATGCAGGAGGCAGCCAATCGATGATGTTTCTCTCTTATCGATGTTTCTCTCTACACCACTTCCTTCCTCTCTCTCTAAAAATCAAGAAAGGAAACAAAAAAATTGAAAATACTCCAAACAGCTTTTCCTTCAACCCTCAGGCCAGTTTAGCTTTTACCCTAGACTTCCTTCTTTCGGTCAGAATTCTGGAATTCTTCCTAGGTTCACAACCTGGTAGGTGTGCTTGATCCTCCTTTCCTTCTCTCACATTCCATCAGTTCCGACTATGCTTTGGGGTTCCATGTGTGAATTCCAATCCCCTCTGTTAGACTGTATGTTTTTAAGGGGCACAGGCTTTGTCTTACCTAGCTCCCTGGAGCCTGTCACACAGCTCAGCTCATAAACAGATGCACTAAACAAGGTTATAGAACCTTCTGCCTGGTGCCTCAGGCTTGTCTACATCTTGCAACTGTCACCTGGCTGAGACATTGTCACTATAAATAAGCAGTTTCTGTTTCAGGTAGGGCTTGCTCTTGATATTGACACTCCATCTCTTACCCCACCCAAGCCTCTCACCACGAAACGGGAATTAGAGCTGGTATTCAAATCTTTGGCCGCAGTACAGAGAGGCACCTCCTAAAGCACAGAGCCATCGATGTGATCTTCTTTTATTTCCTCGAAGTTGTTCAACGTGGTAGCTGCTGTCATTCCACTTGCTGGGGAATTCTTGAAGAAATTTTGCTTGTCTTTCCATGCGGTTCTCCCTGTGGTTTCTTTGTTTCTTTTTGTGATCAAGTTCCAGATGGCTCAGCAGTGCCCCCAAAATGAGTATTTTGACAGATTGCTGAACGCTTGCAAACCGTGTCACCTTCGGTGTTCTAATACCCCGCCTCTCGTATGTCAGCGTTATTGTAATACAGGTAAGTACTACTGCTTGGTGTGAAGTATTCTGTTTATCCTGAGTGTTTATTCAAAGAATAAACATTACAGGGAAGGGGGTGAGATTTTCTGAATCCAAAAAGAGAAAAGTAATGAGGCCGTTATTGAAATGCCAACGGGAATAGAGTAATTCCTCAGAGCGGAACTCAATTTCATGCAGCCCTGTTAGCAACCCAGCATTTTATCTGCTCTTCTAATTAAGTGCTGTTCAGAACTGGAAAGTCAATGCTGATGATGAATGAGGGGAATTGGATAGCAAATAATCTTTACTTGATGTAGATGTTATCCGTTCACTCTCTCTCTCTGACATTTCTTTTAACTCAGTGAAAGGAACAAATGCCATTCTCTGGACCTGTTTGGGCCTGAGCTTGCTGGTGTCGTTGACAGTTTTCGTGCTGATGATCTTGCTAAGGAAGATGAGCTCCGAACCATCAAAGGACACATTTAAATGCACAGGTTAGTTTGGTGGTCAGGCTTAGAAATCTGTTTCCCCGAGGTGGCTTTTGTGAGTTTCAGTTCCTTCTTTCTTTTTTACACTGAAGATTTCCCTAGGTTGGAGCCCTTCTGAGTGTGTCAGAGGACAGATACAGTCAAGTGCACTTCTTGGTAGAAGAGAGCTGTCTTCTCTCCTGTGTTCACACCTTCTCTGCAGGCGTCCCACAGTGTCTGCCTTCTCCCATGCTCTTCCCTTGAAAATCACGCTTTGGAATTACTGAGGCTTTCTTGGGAAACGCCCATCTGTTTGATCCAAGTTCACACATGGACTAAACTGCTAGCCAGGTCTGCTACTCTCAGGAAAGGTGTATTTGGCAAGATCCGTGGCCACATTTTTGATGTGAATACGTGTTATTTGCTTGGGTGAACATTTTACAGCTGAAAAATGTTAGAATTGCATAACCAGTTGCTCCTGGATTAGGTAAGCAATCATCTCAAAGATTAGCATCTTCTTAACCAGCAGAGAACCAGTCCCAGAGGACTGCATGTTCCCAGAGAAGTGACCGTCCTTAACATCCTCAGGGTTTCAGGGCTTCTTAAGAGGAAACTACTTCTGCAGCACCTTTGCTTACCATCTGGGTCCCAAACACACTGCAGCCCCTGCCCTATTTCTTTCTGCAATTTTGTGCATAATCTGCAAGGCATCCATCCACCTTATTCACTTTCCTGTGCAGTAAGGAGAGGTAAATGGTTGTCCTATATAATTTACTCATTTTTATTTTTGTTTTGCTTGGAATGTGAAGGAACAGGTGGGGAAGGACTTCTAAGTGTAATGTTTTGGGAGATGGAGTTACACTGTGGAAAGTTGGGGAAATAGTAAAACATCTTCACAGGCCCTAACCGGTTTGGCTCGGTGGATAGAGCGTCGGCCTGTGGACTGAAGGGTCCCAGGTTCGATTCTGGTCAAAGGCATGTACCTTGGTTTTGGGCACATCCCCAGTAGGAGGTGTGCAGGAGGCAGCTGATCGATGTTTCTCTCTCATTGATGTTTCTAACTCTCTGTACCTCTCCCTTCCTCTCTATAAAAAATCAATAACATTTATAAAAACAAAAAAACCAAAACATCTTCACAGGCATATAGTGGGGGCATAATGGAAACTCCTTCCAGGTATGTGATCATGGAGAGTCATTAAAATTTTTTCATCTGACACAAAATGTGAAAAGAAAAGCATCTTTTCTTTGAATTCTAACATGTTATTATAGGCTGATTTTGGTGTGCTGTAACATATGCTAATTTGTGTAAAATAAGATTGAGGCCAGTCTAGATTTGTATGTAAAAATGACTTGATTTTTTAAAATTCTTTTATTTTTTTAAAATTCAATAGCGAGAGCGAGAGTGAGAGCGAGAAAGAGACAGAGAGAGAGAGAGAGAGATATGAGAGATGGATATGAGAGAGCAACATCTATTGATTGCCTCCCACACACTGGGAATTGAACCTGCCACCTCTTGGTGCACGGACAAGACTTCTACCACCTGAGCCACACCGGCCAGGGCAATCACTTGATTTTTAAATGTGGGTCAACATAAGCAAACACAAAAAACACTCTATGCCCTAAAGCATGTCTTTGAGCCTCTTGTGTCCTGTGGCCTGTTAGTTCCTGGCTTCTAGTGTAGGACACACTCATTGGTTTTGTAGGGAAGGATCAGCCTGGCATGGCTTTCAGCCTGAAGTGTACTGCTGAGACTGTTACGACCACATCCCCCTGGGAAATCTGGTTAACTTTTCTGTTTCTGTGTAATCAGGATTGCCTCTCCACAACAAGGCGCATGCTGACCTGGATGATAGAAAAGCTAGCAGGACCGGAGAGGAAATTCTTTCCAGAAGCCTGGAGTACACAGTAGAAGACTGTACCTGTGAAGACTGTGTCCAGAGCCAACCAAAGGTCGATTCTGACCATTTTTTTCCACTCCCAGCAATGGAGGAAGGCGCAACCATCCTTGTCACCACGAAAACCAACGACTACTGCAGTGGCCTGCTGGCTGTTGAGAGTCTCATCAGGATGGAGAAATCCATTTCCACCATATAATTAACCATGTGGAGTGATGCAGAGCTACTTTGAAAATCTTTTGTCAGAGGAAAGGATGGTGTCTTAGGTGTCTCTAGGATGACTGTTATCAGTGGCCAATAGAGCTTTCTGTCCTCTAATTTTAGAAAATCATTATGTTAATTATATTTCTCTATCTTACTGTTGGGAGCTTAGCTGTGGAAACTTCATTGGTTTCAATGATTAAATTCTTGACTCAATGAAAAAAAGGACTGCAATGTGTACATCCCATAGTGACACCTTTCTGTGGCTGGACCACTTCCCTGCTATACATGCACATATGCACTTCAGAACAGACTGAACTTTTCTCTTTATGGTTAAAGGCAAGCAAGGTTATTTTGTGTACTTCTATAGATAGGAGAAGTCTAGAGTCAGCTGTGCTAATTCACTGTGCAATACTAGGGATCCAGTGTACAAAAATTTGTGCACTTGGGGGCGGGAGGGGGGGGTCCCTCAGCCTGGCCTGTGACCTCTCAAAGTCTGGGACCCCTCGGGGGATGTCCACCTGCTGGTGTGCCTGGCCAATCTGGGTGAGGGGCTGATAGCTGTTTGCAGGCTGGTCAAGCCCCCCAGTGGGGACCCTCACTCCATTGGGATGTGGCCAGCCTGGGTGAGGGGCTGAGGACCATTTTCAGGCTGGCCACAGCTGCCATTGACCCAAGGTCCCAGCAAGACTGGCTAGAAGCAGATTTTTGGGGTTTATTTATCTTCTATAATTGAAACTTTGTTACCTTGAGCAGAGGCCTAGGCAGGTTACGAAGCATCCTGTTTGCTTCAGCTCCATGGCTTCTATAATTGAAACATTGTTGCCATGAGCAAAGGCCCAGCTGGCCTAGGCAGGCAGTTGTAACGGAAGCCTCCTGTTTGCTCTAGCTCCATGGCTGCCGGCCTCCAACTTGGCTGGGTTAATTTGCATACAGCAGCTATGATTGGATGGGGCGTGATTTGGCTTGTGGGCATGGCTTAGGTATATCAGAGTGATGGTTAATTTGCATATTACTCTTTTATTAGAGTAGATAAATATGGGTAGAATTACAAACTCTAATAAAAGTTTACTAGGTATAATTTTCAGACCCAAATGCAGGTAATAATGATTGCTAACACTTATATTGTTACTAATGTGCAGGGACTGTTCTAAGTGCTTTACCTGTACTAACTCATGTAATGCATACAACAAACTACAAAGTGGGTGGACCATCATCATCTCCATTTTACAGATTATGACAGAAACTAAGACAGAGCAAAGTAACATAGCCAGTAAATGGCAAAGCCATGATTTAAGCCCAGACATCTATATATATATTTTTACTCTTCACATCAACTTAGTTTCATTTCTGAGTTCCCCATCTGTTTGGGTTACAGTCTTAGTCATTATAGGGAGAGGGTGCCTCTTCTGGGGTTGTGTAAAGCTCCTCATGGAAAGGCTATGCAACAGGTGCTGCACTGTGATAATCGATTGACTTTGATCATTAAGATGACCACTAGCACCACAGCACAGATCTTCAAGGTCTTGGGGCTTTGTGGCTTTTGTGTCAGGCTTGGGATATGGGGAAACTTGGAGGGATCTTTTTACCCATTTGGGGCCCATCATGGCTCCATTTCAGGCCCTTGAGGGCCACAGGAGATGAAACAGTATGATGGTGAAGGCACTGGCTCTTACAGCCTGACTGCCTGGGTTTGGATCCTGGTGTTATTAGAAGTTGATAGACCTTGGGTGACTATAAGAAAGTTACTTAATTACTCTATGTTACACAAACACACACATTTTCCCCCATAAAAGCATCTAATCTAATAAAAGAGTAATATTGAAATTGACCATTTCTATGGGGCGCCTAAGCCACACCCACCAGCCAATCAGAGTGGCTGTATGCAAATTAACCCAGCCAAGATGGAGGCCAGCAGTAATGGAGCTAGAGTAAACAGGAGGCTTCCGTTGCACCAGCAGTAAACTGTCTGCTGGCCTGCTGGGCTTCTCTGTGCTCCAGGCAACATATTTGCAACATTGTTTCAATTATAGAAGCCTCGGAGCTGAAGCAAACAGCAGGCTTCCTTTGCACCAGCGATGGAGGAAACTCTACCTAGGCAGGCTAGGCGCGTCTACTAAGGCAACATTCTTTCAATTATAGAAGCCACGGAGCTGAAGCCAACAGCAGGCTTCATTACCTGCCTAGCCTCGGCTTAAAGGAACAGTGTATCAATTATAGAAGATAAATAAACCCTAGAAACCTGCTTCCAGCCAGTCTTGCTGGGACATTGGGTCAATGGGAGCTGTGGGCAGCCTGAAAGCCTGAAAACAACCCTCATGCCCGCACCCAGGCTGGCCACACCCTAATGGGGTGAGGGACCCCACTGGGGGGCTTGGCCAGCCTGCAAACAGCCATCAGCCCCTCACCCAGGCTGCCCAGGCACGCCAGCAGGTGGACATCCCCAGAGGGGTCCCAGACTGTGAGAGGGCACAGGCCGGGTTGAGGGACACTCCCCCCCTCCCCACCAAGTGCACAAATTTTTGTGCACTGGGCCCCTAGTCTGTTTCATAATAAGTAATTTGGTTAGTTACACTGCTATGATTTTTCTTAGTTCCCTTGAGGTCGAGTCTCTCTGAGGGCAGGCACACACTTCTTTACTATTATGTTGCTCCTAGCTGCTCCATATCCCCTCATAACCTCCTCAATGAATATAGATTTTGCAAAAGTTGATGTTAGGCTTTTGGTTCCTGGTCTTCTAGGACCAGATTAAAGTCTTAGGAAGAAGGAATTATAACACTTCGAGGGGATGGGTGGTGGTAGAAAACATTAAGCACACACTACAATTTCAATAACATATCCTGCATCAGGTGATGTGAAAGAAAGGTGCAGGGTGCGATGAGAAAGTGTAACACAGCATCCTCATCACAGCTCCATGAAACAGGTATGTGATGACCTACCAAAGGTTACAAGGGGTAGGCAGACCTAAGCTAGGTTTCCTAGGGGAGGATTCAGACACATCCACTCTTTAACTAGACTAACAAAGGAACAACTGTCAAGTATAATTTTGAAAATGGGAAAGCAACCCTACCAAGCAAACACACAAGTATTTTCAACTACAGTTGAAATATATGTTTCAAGTATACAACATAGTGATTAGACATTCAGATAACTGACAAAAGTGATCACCCCAATTAGTACCCATCTGACAAGTATTTTCATTTTTAAATTCTCCCTATACATGGCTGTATTTTGACAAAATTGTCATCATGGTGTGTACAGGGACCATTCTGCATGGGGCTCTTTTAAACTTAATGTCTTATCAGCAGCCTTTCCCACTTTCTCATAATCTTTACTAGGGGCCCGGTGCACAAAAATTTGTGCACTCGGGGTGGAGGGAGTCCCTCAGCCCAGCCTGCCCCCTCTCACAGTCTGGGACCCCTCAGTGGATGTCCTATGATGGCCCCAGTCTCCCAGGCGTCTTTTGTGTGTGTGTGTGTATGTGTGTGTGTGTCACCACTGGGGACCTGCCCCCAGCCGCATCTGAGGCTTGAAGCAGTCCTCCTGTGTGTGTCTACCTGCTGGGGGCCTGCCCCCAGGCACACCGTGGAGGCTTGGAGCAGGCACCCCCTCTATGTTGATCTCTCAGACTCTTGCCCTCCCCAGCATGTTGTTCTCTTTTTTGAGCTGTGACCAGGGCTGGGTGCTGCCTGCCTCCCAAGCTTGCCTACTGCCCATCTTCCTCAAGCCACCAGAAAGCAGGGAAAACCCCGCCTCGTGGTCAGGCCAGCCTTTTCCTGCTCCCTGATCCCCGGAAGGGACCTGGGAAGCCGCCAAGCAGGCCGCCAACTCTTTCCCACTCACCCGTCCCCTGCTGCCTTTCTTTCCCACTTCCCGGTGCCGCCAAGGGGTCTGGGGAGCTGCCAAGCAGGATCCCGGCTCTGCAGCCTTGCTTTCCCGCTCCCTGATGCTCTGCAAAGGGCCTGGACAGCCACCAAGCAGGCTGCCGGCCCCTTGCCGCCTCTTACCCGCTTCCCGGTGCCCTCCAACCCTGCCGCCTCTTTCCCATCACGGGTCCTGGGTTCTGCGCTGTCCCGCCCTGCAGCCGCTCTGTGCACTCAGGAGGTCCCTCAGCCTGGCCTGTGCCCTCTCGCAGTCTGGGACCCCTCAGGGGATGTCCACCTGCTGGCGTGCCTGACCAGCCTGGGTGAGGGGCTTTTAGGCTGCCCACAGCTCCCATTGCCCAACGTCCCAGCAAGGCCGGCTGGACGCAGGTTCTGGAGTTTTTTCTCCTATAATTGATACTGTTCCTTGAAGGCCTGGGGTTATCTCCTATAATTGATACACTGTTCCTTTAAGGCCTGGGGTTATCTTCTATAATTGATACACTGTTCCTTTAAGGCGGCCTTCTAACTACTAACGAAGCCTCCTCTGCTTCACCTCGCAGCGTCTATAATGAAACAATTGTTACTTTTACTGGTTAGGCCCGGGCTGCTGTGTCCTTCAGCTCC
>PVJC01044787.1:0-13933 GCA_004026665.1 Murina feae
CTCTCTCTCTTTTCTGCCCCCCTTCTCTCTCCGTCTCCCCCCAGCCACACTGACCTCTTTGCTGTTCTTCCAAAAAGCCAAACACGCCCCTGCCTCAAGGCTTAGAAGTTGTTCCTTCTACCTGAAATGCTGTTCCCTAGATAATGAATGGATTCACTTCCTTTCAAGTTTTTGTTCAAGTGTGCCTCAGTGAGGCCTTCCCTCACCACTTTATGTGAAATTATGATAGTCTTACCAGAACTCTCTATCTCAGCCCTTGCTATTTTTTTTCTCTGAAACATTATTACCCTTTAAGAGAATATATAATTTACCTGTTTATCTTATTTATTGCTTATTTTCTCCCACTCAAATGTTAGCCCCATTGGGTAGGGATTTGTCCTGTTTTGAACACTGCTGTATCCCCAATTCCTAGAACAGTGTCAAGCACATATAATATTGTAGTAGATAAATATTTGCTCAATTAATTAGATGGAAAGTGCTATGAGGACACTGGTCTTTCTGCAACGCTTAACACAGAGGTGAACTCATAGTTGAGGCTTATTAAATTTGTGTAAAATTACATTTGAACCGGTTTTATCAACAAATATAATCCCAATTTTAATAAAGAAGATGAGAAAAATAAAACTACTATGCTCTAATAAAGCAATGTTAAAATAGCATTTCTATTACTACACTTAATTTTCCATCAATTTTTAGTAGAAGGAGCTTTCTATCAATTTGGTATATACAAGTGGTGATATCTCTGTTTTTAATGTAAAACAGTGTATTGAGCATCTACTATATGCCTAGCAGTAGGAATACAAAAGTGAAGTCTCAGGCTCCATTCAGTGAGAGAGCGCTAGGCCACCAACGATGGTTTATAGTCTAGGCCTCGGGCAGCTCAGTCTTTCTGTAATGATGGGAGTTTTATATATCTGTGCTGTCCAACATGGTAGCCCCTAGCCACACAAGGCTATTGAGCACTTGGAATGTGGCTAATGTGACTAAGAAAATGCATTTTATTTAATTTCAAATAATTTTTCAATATAGTTTAATTTATTTTAAAGAAGAAGGGAGAGGAAGAGAGAGATAGAAACATCAATGTTGAGAGAGAATCATTGACTGGCTGCCTCCTGCACACCCCCTCTGGAGATCGAGCCTGCAACCCACGCATGTACCCTGACGGGGAATTGAATTGTGACTCCTGGTTCATAGGTCAACGTTCAACCACTGAGCTATGCCAGCCAGGTCAGGTTAATTTCAATTAATTTAAATTTTACAAGCTACATGTAACTAGGGGCTACTGTATTGGACAGGAGCTGTAGGTCAAAGAAATAAAATGCCCCTAGAGTAGCAAACATTAATAAAGTTTTATTTTTATATCCTGTCATAAGATACTCAAGTGCTGCTTAAGAGTGGACCAAGAAAAGAAGGAACTACTGTGTATATGTCTGTGGGTGTACACTTTTGTGAGCATGTATGAGTTTAACTACCCACAGAAAACAAAGGGGGGGTGGAAATAGAGTAAAAAATATTTCAAAATGATCTCCTAGGTGTCTGGCACAGCATAGGAGCTCAGAAATCTGAATTGCCTTATCACTTATTTGTAGATCCTTTCCCAGTCTAATTTGAAACACAGATCTCAGGCCTCAAGTCAAGAAGAAGGAAGATAGATAAATAAAAAGCAACATGAAAAGAGACACACACCCCTGGATAAAAGTCTTTAGGCAGCAAATTAAAAACACTGGGTGTACTGACACCCACTTTCAGCTCTTTCTCACTCCCGCTGCTTCCTTCATTCTGAGATTCACGTGGAAGATTAAATTGCCAATGCTTTTCCACCGCCCTATCATTTTACTGTAACCTACAGGTCACCCTGTGGTGAACACCAAGCTACAATATCAAAAGCAGTATAGTCCTACTCTCCTACAACTAATATTTCATTGGGGGTAAAAAGTTCAGCTGTCATAAGTGGGGTTCCTTCCTAACTTTCCTCAGCATGTCTCTGGGTGTTGTCTTTATTTTGTGTACCCAGGGGAACCCTGGTCTCTAGCTCACCAACCACTTACTTCTCAGTCCTGGGTATCAAAGCTCTCCTGTTGCAAAATAAGTGGACAAACAAAATAGAAACAGACTCACAGACGCAGAAAACAGACTGGCAGCTGCCAGAGGGAAGAGGGGTTGGAGGGCTCAGTGAAAAAGGTGAAGAGATTAGTAAGTTTTAAATTTATTAAAGTACAAATCAGTAGTTACTAGAGATAGCCATAGGGGTGTAAAGTACAACATAGGGAATACAGTTAATAATATTGTAATAACTATGTATGGTGCCAGGTGGGTACTTGAAATATTGGGTGGGGGGGGAGGTCACTTTATAAAGGATATGGTGGTCTAACCACTATGTATACAAATGAAACTAATACAAAATAATATTGAATGTTAGCTGTAACTGAAAAATATTTTTCTTAAAAAGAAAGCTCTTATGCTGCTATAAGGAAAGAAGAAATAAAATTGTAAGAATAGTTCATGAATGTCTAATCATTTATTCTGTGTACCTGAAACTAATATAATATTGCATGTCAACTATAATTTAAAATTTTTAATTTAAAAAATAAGTAATAATTTAAAAAATGAAATGTTCTTAACAAACAATTGCAATAATGATTAATAATAAATAATTAAATAAAAATAACTCATTGTCAGTTAATAATTAATCCATGAAATAACAGCTTTTTATCTAAGATAAGTTCTTTACATTCAAAACCAATAAATGTAATCCTCAATCTTACTTGTACTACCTCTCATAATAATTTTGAAAACACTATTTTGGAAAGAATGTTGAAGCTTATGAAGAAGCATCTTTCTCCCCTATAATCTCTCAATAAAAGATGTTTGAATGGAATATTAAAGCTTATTGACATCATGTGTGCCCATATATACACCATGCCGGTACCAGTGTCCCCTACCTCAAATTATATTATGAATTTGTAAGCCCTCATTCCTGTTCTTTGACCCTGGGAGTAATTCAGAAGAAAAAAAGGAGGAAGAAATGAAGTCTCTAGAATGTCAGAGGGAGGAGGAAGGACTCCTGGGCTGGCCTAGGAGAATGGTAGCTGCTAAGCTGTGTATTTCATCCTCTGAAAAAGACCACACATGTTTTCGAGTAAGAAAAATCACCTATGATCTACTATGAACTTCAGCATCATAAAGAGCCTGGGGATAGGGTGATCTGCACAGTATTTGTAAGTAGAGAAATACCCATTAAATTCCAGCAAGGCCATCTCTAGAGTCCTCTTGTCTCACCTGGGTGTGTGGAAAGTGAGAGGAATGTGGGGAAACTGTGCAGGAGAGAGGCAGGGAGAGCAGAGAGCCTGAGGTGATGGAGAGCAGACAAAATCACTCCTAGAAAAAAAGTTGCCCATTAACACAGGTCCAAAACCTTACAGAGGCAGCACTGGCTGTAGGGAAAGGTCTTGAAAGTGGGACTCCAGGCGATGGTTTCAGGAAGACACCACTTCAGTGGGACCAGAAGATATGGAGAGAGGAAGGGAGAAGTGCCTTTTTAAGACGTAGTAGAAAAGGAAAGAAGAAAAAGGAGGAATTTCAGAGTCCTGCAGAAATAAACTGCTCTTTGCTCTGCTAACAGAAGAAGACAGTCTTGAGATAAGAATAAGACATCCCAAATCTCATCCTTGATCATAAAAATAACCAAAAATAGAATTGTGCCTTGATAGAAGTTTACTACAGAAAGAAAACAGAAAATCAAAATCAAAACATTCCAGCTTACCCTTCACATTTTGCTGATACTGGCTCCAAAACAGACTCATTAGCTAGGACGACCCTGGAGTGAACAGGAAAATGTGCTTTGGTAACAAGTGAATGGTTTTTGCCATCTACATATCCATTTAAATCACACTTGCCCAGCAAACGACAGGCCTGTTCTTTCTCTTTGCCTTCAATGCCCAATTCAGCCAAGAAAAATGCAAGAAATCCTAGAACCAAGTGCTTCTTCCCGCTGGTCATTTTAATAAGGTGAGTTGAAGAGAAATGACCAGTATTTAAAGTTTTAATGAGGCACCTTGTTTAAAGTATCACAGTGAGTGTATGCCATAGCCGGGCGGACTCAGCTTGCTACTGCTTGTCACAGTATTGGCATGCCTCAGTCCATTACAGAGCTCCCATGCACCTGTAATTTATGGATCTAGACTAGGAGCTGAGTAAAAGAGCCTCGTAAAGGTTTCTTTTGTGCTTGGCAATAATACATAATGAAATAGTGGGATCTGGGTTTAAAATAGTCATTTCATGTTGCAGAATTGTCCCTTTCTTGTTTATTGTCCATCAACTTCATTCATTCTCACTTCAGCCCCCTTGGGGGAACTGCTCTTGCCCCAAAGGTGAAGAAGGTGACATCATGCCTCGCTCTTTCCTTAGTGGTGCAGAAAAAGTCTAGAGAACTACAAGAAGTCATTTTGAATCCGTGTTCTGCCACTTGTATTAGTGTGATGGTAGGAACGTCGCTTAATTTCTGTGTCTCAAGTTTCTCCTCAGTGACCAGGATCATAGTCAACTCATTCTAGGAAAAATTTTCTAAAGCCCAAAAGAGTTCCAGGAACATTTTTCAAGCACATAGTTTTCTTTAACCTGCTCTTCAAGGTGGAGTGTGGCCCTCAGCTCATTCACTTTGCTGACTTTGTCATTGGTTCAGGCACAAATCCCTGAGGACTTCTGGGTTCTTTCCTTAAAATTCCCTCCTCTGCCTTTCTTATTAGGCCCCTCTCAGAGACATCTACAAGTCACCTGGATTCCCAGTCCCCCTTGGACATCTCCCCTTGGAATATAAATTCATAGAGAATTTTCAGAACACAATCCTAAAATATGTACCAGGAGCATGAAAAATGATTTTACTTTGTAGTATTTACCTCGAGGATGCAATGGACATCTACATAAACGTGATATGTATAAATATTAAGTACAGTTTTATTTATAACTAGAGGCTTGACACACAAAATCGTGCTCAGGTACAGTCCTTAGGCCTAGCCTGCGATCAGGGCCATCTTCCCGGCTGCTGGCAGCTGGGGGCCCCACCCCCCGCTGCCACCCACCCTGGATACCCGTTTGCCATCCAGCCATGGGAGCCTGATGTGTGTGTGTGGGGGGGGGGGGAAGACCAACAGGTCAGCCCCACCCCACCACCAGTGGCCCTCAGTGTTTGTAATTCCCAGGATAATGTGGCCCAGGCCACAGTGATTACAGCCTCCAAATGTGATGGACTTCATCCAAAAGAGGAAGAGGATGAGCAAAACCATATTGTCGCTGTTATACAGAGGTTTCTCATGAAGTTCACAGTAATGGACGCTCAACACCTAATCTGCCCTCATAACACCATACATGACTTTACAAATGAAGAAATGTGACTCCACAAGGCTGGTATGTGCTAACATAAGTTACCAATGCCCATGGCCTTTTTGGGTACTGCTTGTGTCCTATCATCAGATGAATGGATACTAAACCACTTCATTTTCTTATTTCCTAAGCCAGAGCTGCCATCTAGTCGAGAAGTGAACATAACACCTAGTTACACGTGTTTAAATTGTTTTTACTTTATTACATAGTTTTTAGTGTATGTCACCAACAGTTAAAATTTTACTACCTGTATGGAATATTGTGACATTGGGACATAATGGCTTGCCTGTATCTTTATCATGAGAAGAAAGGAACACTAAAAATATACCAATTTTCATAAGTATATTGTTATATGAAGTGCAAGTTATTGATGAGAGGCCTTAGGACATGTGAGAAGCAGGTTTTGTTATCTTTTTAACACGTCAATACTAACTGTTTGTTACAGAAGAGGCCCCTGTGTGTCTAAATAGACAAAGCCCTCAATTATAGCCAAGGAGAGAGACACTGCGGGCTTAAAACCTTTCAAACAGTCGCCTTGCTGAACTGAGAAAGCCACAAGTTATCTCTTCTGCTCCATCTATTTTCAGGGAAACAAGTTGACAACCCAATTAGTCTTCCACCTCTACATCAGCTGACTTGCTAAGCAGCAAAGTCTTGCCACGTGGGACCTAGAGCGTCTTTTCTCCACAATGCATCACATGGGACATAGCTACGTGTGCCGCGCCTGTAACAACAACGATGAGAACAGTAAGCAAGTGACGGGAGCAGGGAAACGCTATAATCATAATCTTCTAGAGAATAAACATCTATTTTTAACATTTAAAGTTTAAGAAAACCTGGCCTGCTTTAATGCTCAACTGAAAAATTTGACATGCATGCCTACTCCAATCTTGCCCTACTTCCATACCCACACTGAAGAAAATTGACTGTGTCAATATCGAGGCCATTATTGAGATATAATTTACATACCACAAAATTCATCTAAAACCCAATGATGTAATCACAAGTGTCCTCACAAGAGGAAAAAGGAGAAGATACTATGTCAAAGAAGAAACCATGTGACAAAAGCAGAGATTGGGATGCTGGCTGCCTCTGAAAGCTGGAAAAAGCAAAGAAATAGATTTTCCACTCAGGAGGACCCGGCCTGCCTGGCATCTCATCTTAGGCCAATGAAACTGATTTCAGATTTCTGATTTCCAGGAACGTAAGAGAATAAACTTGTGTTGTTTTAAGCTGCTAAATGTGTGATGATCTATTACAGAAGCAATGGGTAATACAATAGTAATAAGTTAGAAAATATCCTAATATCCAACAAAAGGGATTAGTTGGACACAACCTAAATGTCCACAGGATCAAATTAGATACATAACTTCTGATAATTTTCAAAAGAATAGGTGTGGTTTAATCAATTCTTAAAATGTATTAAAAGGGACCTGGAAGGCTGTCAAGTTATTAAAGTGCATAGGCTTTGGGTATTCTATATGCTAATCTTCTCTTTTAATCTGCAGTGAGCCTAAAGCTAAATTGTTTTTTGTAATAATAAGACATAAAAGGCAATAAAATAAGCTTCAGTGATGAAGTAAACAAGAAAGTAAAGGAGGAAAATTGGCTTCAAGAGAGATTGATTGGATTTGATTTCCTAATTTATATGTATTCAGCTTTTCCTGTCTTATTTGTTCAACATGTTTACAATAACTTTTTCCATCTTATAAACTGGTTGAAAACAAGTACTTCTAATTTCTAGTTCACAGTTGTATGGCTTTTGTACATACTATACATATTATGTTATAACCTCTACTATAGGAATGGGTATTTATGTGCCATAAGACACAATGCTTGTCTAGAAATGAACACTTAGATGTGAGAATCATGAAAACTAAGTAAAATAGTTAAAAAATGAGACAATATGCAATAAAATGTTGAGTTTGACAGCTTAGATTTTAAGAAAATGATGATGGGGTGTTTCACAAAACCAAATAGCTTTACATATGGTAAGATTATTTATCTACATCAGGGTCTCCCAACTGTGAGTTAAAAATACACCAATTAATAACAACAATAATAGCAATGATAAAAGTCTTTTTTTAATTAAATCTTTATTGTTCAGATTATTACAGATGTTCCTTTTTTAACCCCCATAGCGCCCCTCCACCTGGTTCCCCCCATCACCCGTGCCCTTACCCCCACCACTGTCTTCATCCATAGGTGTAAGATTTTTGTCCAGTCTCTCCCCATACTCCTCATGCCCCCTTCCACCTGAGAATTGTCAGTCCATTCCCTTTCTATGTCCTTACTTCTATTCTATTCACCAGTTTATTCTGTTCATCAGATATTTCTATTGACTTGTTATATTCACTTGTTGATATATATGTATTTGTTGTCACTTTGTTGTTCATACTTTTTATTTTTACCTTCCTCCTCCTCCTCTTCTTCTTCTTCTTCTTCTTCTTCTTCTTCTTCTTCTTCTTCTTCTTCTTCTTCTTCAAGAATGCCCTTCAGCATTTCAGGTAATACAGGTTTCATGGTGAAGTACTTACTCCTTTAGCTTTTTCTTGTCTGTGAAGCTCTTTATCTGACCATCAATTTTACATAATAGCTTTGCTGGGTAGAGTAATCTTGGTTGTAGGTTCTTGCTATTCATCACTTTGAATATTTCTTGCCACTCCCTTCTGGCCTGCATGGTTTCTGTTGAGAAATCAGCTGACAGACGTATGGGTACGCCCTTGTAGGTAACTAACTGTTTTTCTCTTGCTGCTTTTAAGATTCTCTCTTTGTCTTTTGCCCTTGGCATTTTAATTATGATGTGTCTTGATGTGGTCCTCCTTGGATTCCTTTTGTTTGGGGTTCTCTGCACTTCCTGGACTTGGAAGTCTATTTCTTTCACCAGGTAGGGGAAGTTTTTTGTCATTATTTCTTCAAATAGGTTTTCAATCTCTTGCTCTCTCTCTTCTTCTGGTACCCCTATAATTCTGATGTTGGTACACTTAAAGTTGTCCCAGATACTTCTTACACTATCTTCACACTTCTGGATTCTTTTTTCTTTTTTCTCTTCCAGTTGGGTGCTTTTTGCTTTTTCATGTTTCAAATCTTTGACTTGATTATTGCAAACCTCTACTCTGTTGTTGGATCTCTGTATAATATTAATAAGTTTATTGGCGGATTCTAGAAAATTCTTGAAAAACCTTAAAACTGTAGTTCTGAACTCTATATCAGTAGTTTGCTTTCCTCCATTTCTGTCACTTGTGATCTGTTTCTTCGTCTCCGCATTTGGCTGCTTCCCTGTGTTGATAGAGTGGCTTTCTGTGCTAGGTGTCCTATAGGGCCCAGTGATTCAGCCTCCCCAATCACCTGGGGTGGACACTCTTATTGTACACCTTTGAAGGCTGGGTGCACAGTCTTGTTGTAGTTATCACTGGGAGGTATCACTGGGAGGAAATGACCTCCAGGCCTTTCTCCTCGTTGTTTGGGGTTTGGAACTTTTGGATTTCTGTCCTAGCTGCATTCCCTTAGGTTACACTGCAGGCAGGCAGGCACACAGCTTGGGCAGCATTGTATGTTGGGTGGGGCAGGGTCTCAGAATCACTGGGGCAGAGCAACCCATGATGGCGGCCCCTCGCTGACTCCGCAGCTTCTCCTGGTTCCACACCCTGGTGTCTGCGTGCCCTGAGTCCCCGAGTCTCCACGTCAGTGATTGCTGTGATCAGCTCTGCTAGAACGCCACTCATCTTCCACCCCGTTGCCCGACAGTCCGCATTCAGTGTGACCCCAGAGTTTCTAATCTCCTTCTAAGCTACAGACCCAGAAGCTGCCGCTGCTCCCTTTCGCCCGTGCTGCTTCCTTTTCCTGCGCGTCTGTACCTCTCAGTTTTGGCGCCAGGAACTTCTACTCAGACTCAATGCACTCCTTCTCTTGCCTTCTAGTTGTAAAGCTTCCCCTCCCTTGGTTCTGGAGGATGGCCGTTTATCTGTATAGTTGTATTTTTATAATGTAGCTATGGGAGGCTGCGCATTTAGGTATATACTTCATGCCACCATCTTGGTTTTCAATGACAAAAGTCTTAACAATAACAGTGTGTCATTTCACAGCATATTTGTCTCATTGTTCACCAACCCTTACATAAACCAAATGCAGCAAATACTATTTCATGTTTATTTCCACCTTCTGCCTGAAGCTGGAGCTCTGGAAAAGTAAGCAATATTCTCAAGGTCACAAAGGTCCTTAGTGGCTTTGATGCATTTTCTCGTCAGTGACCTGCCCATGGGAGTACACATATCCCAACTGCTCATCTGTCTTAAAGGATAAACAATAGGAGGCATTACCAGTAACTCTGCCCCTGTCTATTAGGGATTTCCAGTGTGGCCAGAAGTTGTGGACTGACATATACTCAAGGTTCAAGGAACTCCTAGTGCCTTAGGGGTCATGCCAATCAGGCTGTTTTTAAGGGAAGTAGGTTACTGCTCTACTTGCCAGAAGTGACTTTCAATATTTATGGCACACATCCATACGTATAGCAAAATTAGAATTTATAATGATCTAAATGTGACTAAATGTAACTATTTTCCACAACTGTTCTCATCTTGCTCCAGTCTCTTGTGGCACCATTTTTCCTAATACCCATTGAGGTAGAGTTGGGATGAAGTTGGGGAGGAACACTTGATTTTCTGCCAAATACAAGTAATAGTATATTTTTTCATGTTAAATGACCAATGCATTTCAGATTGAGGCTTTTCATTATGGAGGTTTCTTTCCTCATAAGAAGGCTCCCCGACCAATTTTTCTTCCCTCTTAGTTCAAGGGAAAGCTCATGGTAAGGTGGGGAAGAGCCTCTGGTCTATGTGCCACCTTCTGGGTCTTTGCTGGCCTCACACCTTTGCTCATTCTTGTGGCTATTGTGTTAGTACCCACAAACAAGGCTGTAGGCCTCTAGTCATACCTTCGTTCACAAGGCCCTTCACTCAGAGACCTCCTTTCCATGACGCCAGGCTTCTTCTGGCCTATCAGTCCTCTCCCCTTCCATGCAGCAGTACCTGTGACTCTCCAGTGTGCCCTGGTACAGACCACAGACAACAAGGGCACTGTTTTAGGCTCTTCATGAAAACATCTCTCCCTAACACCACTTCTAAACAGAGCCATGCAATGGTGCCATAAAAAAATCAGGGCTTCCCTCAATAGCCTATAGTCTCCCCAGTCTGGCTACCCTCTGACAGCCCCAAACAAGTTTAGATGTTTAACCCTGAAGACATGGGGAGTCAAGAAACTCTTATCGGGCCCTCCTCTTTCTCAGCCCCTTTCTTCCTCTCCCACCAGAAGGACTTCTCATTTATTTTCTCTTCTAGAAACAATTCTCCATATGTTATAGCTTCCCTTTTTTATCAATCCCATGAGTTTCCTTTCTACAGGGGAATTTTCCCCTTCCTTGGCACCAAAAAATATCATGATATAGCTCTAATGGTAGAAGGACTACAGAAAAAAAGTAATTTTTAATTACCAAAATTAATTTTGAAAAATCATTTCAAAAATATTCATTTCTTTACAAAGCAGGGATTAAGTGTGATGATCTGTCTCCAGGACTTGGAAACTTGGTTCCACCACTTACTAACTGCATGGCCTTGGGCGAGTCACTTAACTATTCTACTGTTTCCTCATATGTGAAAAACAGACAATTCTAAGCTTGATCTGAGGATTAAGCATAACTGTGACAAAGCAGGTGTAGCACTCAATATAGATGCTGGCACAAAATAAAGTGTCTTGCTAGCATTAGAAGTTAATAGTGTTTCTTTATCCCTTGGCTACTAAGGTAGTCATTTATTCAGGTTATTGAATTTCCAATGCAAAAAGGAACAATAAACAAACAAAAGATACGCACCATTTTCTTTATCTTCAATACCCATAAAATTCCACCTTCAGTGTTTTAGAGTTCCTTGCAGAATGTAATGGCTGAGATGCCTGACTAATCCTGGATGACAATGTACCAGGGGGTAGACTTCATTAAGACCTTAGGAAGTGGGTCCCAGCTTTCTGAAAATGGTATAGTTCTAATCCACCTGACAAAATCTTAGGCTAAAATCTGTCTGCCACATAGGTACATATTAAAACCAACCAGAAGAAGTATCTGTTTGGTTTTAATATCTAAAAAAAGGCATTTGCACATCTTAAATGATCTATTTAACACTATATGTTTTGTTAGCATTGAAAAATACCTTTTTTTATACTTCAGTAAGTGCTATCATCAGTACATAGTATTCTGTATTCAATGGTCAAGTGTTCAGTAATATCTGATTATTGTGGCCTAATTATCAAAGTCACTTCTGACTGGATCAGAATCATATTTATAGTATTAATTTTCATCACCTACAAAGAAATGGTTGGCAAAGCAAACCTCAGACTAATTCCTATGCAATTTATCTAGTTGCTCCAATGCATTTCAGTGAAACAAGCTAATAAATTTATTTGGCTCGCAATCATGCTTTCTCAAAGTTTGTCGAATAACAAAATGGTATCACTCAATTGCCTTGAGCCAATAATTCCTTAGAAACTACCATTATGAAAAGATTTGGGGCATAAAATAAATTTCATTTAATTTAGTAGGATACATATAATAACTCAAATTGGACTACCATATTCCTTTATTCATTGGTTCATTCACTCAAACGGTGGTTGAGAGAGATCATCAAAATAAGCTAGATTTGCAATTTCATTAACTCATACCAGAATGCACAAATTTTTCTCTCAGAACTTGGCAGTCTAAATAGTAAATATGTGCTTAATTTAACTAAATATCTAAATAATATTTCTCTAAGATGTCTGGAATATAGTTGCTCTTAAAATATAAATCACTAGTAACACCCCAGACATGATCAGAATCATATTTCTAGTATTAATTTTCATCACCTACAAAGAAATGGTTGGCAAAGCAAACCTCAGACTAATTCCTATGCAATTAAGAAAGGAATTCTTAATGGAATTAAGCCTGAACTGAGAAAACTTTATTGCATTTAGAACCAGAAGCAGAGATATTCCCCTAAAGGGTATCTGTCAGAAAAAACTAATGCCTGGCAGTGTGGCTCAGTGGTTGAGGGTTGATCCATAAACCAGGAAGTCATAGTTGGATTACCTGTTAGGGCACATGCTTGGCTGTGGCTTGATCCCCAGAAGGGGGCATGCAGGAGGCAGTCGATCAATGATGCTCTCTCATTTTTGATGTTTCTATCTCTGTATCTCCTTTCTCTCTCAAATAAATAAATAAATAAACAATTTTAAGAGAACAAACTGATACCCTTCTCTCTCCATGAATCAGTTTTACATCTATTGAGAAAATTCATTTAAACATTTCTGGTTGTCTATAATTCTCAAACTGGTTGGTTCTCCATTAATTAATGAATCAAATAAAATCATTGAAATTTTTCATTTTATATTTATATGAGAATCATGATTTTTAGCTTTTTAATAAAATTACTAAGAGGCCTGGTGCATGAAATTTATGCACTGGGGCAGGGGTTGAGCAGGGGTCCCCCAGCCCTGCCTGGGACCTCTCATAGTCTGGGACCCCTTGGCGGATGTCCATCTGCTGGCTTAGGCCTGCTCCCTGGGGGATCAGGCCTAAGTTGGCAGTCAGACATCCTTCTGGCAACCCAGGAGACTTTGGGGGATGTCTCCCTTGCGGGGAGTGGGCCTAAGCCATAGTCGGGCATCCTTAGCACACTACCAAGGAGGCAGGAGAGGCTTCCGCCACTGCCTTTGCGCTCGCAGCCCTCACTTAGCCTGGCTTGTGACTGAGTAGAGCTACCACTGTGGGAGTGCATTGACCACTATGGGGCAGCTCCTGCATTGAGCGTCTGCCCCCTGGTGGTCAGTGCACATCATAGTGACCAGTTGTTCCTCGCTAGGATAAATCTGCATATTACCCTTTTATTATATAGAATCTTTTAAACAGACCCAAGACACCTACACCAGTCCCTTCCCAAAAGGAAATGTTGAATTTCCCTTCCAAAAAAAAAAATATATCTATATCTACATATATATATATATATATATATATATATATATATATTCTAAAATCATCCCTTAGAGAGCATCCCTGGAGCAAATCACACACTCTACCTGCCATTTCTTACATTGTTTCATTTTTTTTTTTATTAATTAAAAATCATTAACCCATATAGTATGAATAATATATGTGTACAAAGAGTGATATCTTCGGAAACAAGATGGCGGCATAGGGTAGACACCGCATATGCAGCTGTGAACAACTATTTCAGAAAAACTGCGAAAAGAACACACGGACACCACACGCACCCACAGGACGGCTGGCTGAGTGAAAATCCTACAACCAGAGAAGAGTCTGAGACTCAGAGGAGCAGCGGAAGCAAAGTACAGAGGTACGGAGGCGCGCGCACGGGCTCGGGGAAGGGCTGGTACCGGAAGGTCGTGGTTCTTTTCCAAAACGGAGAGAGCCACAAGCTCCCAGCGGCTCTGAACTCCAGCTCCAGACGAGTTTTGGAGGTCCCACAGACAACCAGAGACTAGCATCAGAAGGAAATCCAAAACGGGTTTC